>CM056827.1:21965209-22115209 GCA_029853015.1 Chelidonichthys spinosus | reverse complement strand
TCTGCAGAATCACAAAATATTTAGGAAAGACAACAATCTCATACCTTCATGGGCAGCTTTTGTTCGTTGCAAATCAGACATAAGCAGCTCCCCATGTAGACAACAAAAGACCAGTGCATCAAGGTGTATTTTTTTTTTTCCCAGCCGTCTCCTACCTACACAATTCTTACCCAGTAAACCCAGCTTCACATGTCCAAGCACATAGAGGCCACTCTTCTTCAGGTCATTAATGAACGTCATGAGACCCGTACAGCTGCGAGGGCTTGCCACCATCAGCAGAAGCTGAGGCCTCCAGAACTTCACATGGTCCTTACGCTCATCCAACATCAACAGGTACTTGCGCACCTGAGTGAATAAAGATGCGACAATGTAGGTATTCATGCAATCATACTGCATCCTACTGTTGCGTCAGTGAGATGAGATGGCTTGTTTGCGACACCTGGTGGAAGATGAGAGCCTGGCTGATGTATCCCCAGTTGCTGATGGGACCGAGGTAGGGGATAACCATCAGTAGCAGCAGCATGAACGCTATGCTGGCAAACGCATAAATGGGACTGATCAGGAACATCATGACCAGGCAGCCAAGAATGCCCAGAGCGCAGGTATGCCATGTAAAACAACGGAATGAGGGTCTAAATATAAAAGGGGAAAAAAAGAAAAGAAAAATGAAAATGAAAGAATATGGAATAAAATTCACCTTTTCAACCACAATAAAGGGAAATTCAGCACAGAAATCCTGCAACGTACCTGAAGTTTGGTGCAGAAGCCCATTCGAGAGCCAAGCAGGCCAGGTTGACAGCAGCATAGACCAACAAGAAGAAGATAGTTACAATACCAGCAATGGTGTTCAATTTACCAGCAAACAGTACCACCTAGTGGAAGAAATACAGAGCATTATTTGGCTTGTTCATCATCAATTTTTTCTATCTTGTGCTGCTTAAATCTCATTCAGGTTGCAGCTACAGCTTTAATCATTGGAAATCAAAATATGTAATTAAAGTGTGCACAAACATTACTTTAGCGTTACAAACAATACAACTCCCTATATGACTCCAATATGAACCACATTGATGGAAAAGTTTAACCAGTTTAAATAACAGCTACATGCCCAAGACTTTGTAGGATTAAAGTAACAAACCTTGCTATCTAGCCAATATGCTGATGTTAATGGGTGTGAAATGAGAAGTTCACTTACAAGAACAACAGGACAATATAGCTGTCTACCTGCCAAAACCTTTCAAGCTGTCAATGTTCTTCATTTCTCAAAGGATCAGCCAATCTGAAGCGCTGCACAAAATCTTCTGCACCTCCGAGTTGCAGGTCGAAGGACCAGTAGATCCAAATCTGACAGTTGTTCATTAGATGGTCAGCTACTTATTTATCCGTTTCCATTCCAGCTCTACCCAGATTTGTAACTTTCTCATCAGTGCAGCGGTGCAAGGAGTGGGGATATATAGTACGATGCAAAATGTTGATTCAAACCCAGCGATTGTGGATGATAAGATTAGCGCAATAAGGTTTAAACTTTGTCCACTTTATCTTTCACATTATTGGAATGGAGTCGATAGAAGTAGAAAGCAAAACAGCAACAACAGTTAAATACAAACAAGTAAGGGTTAATGGATATTTTATATAAAAAGAGATAATGATTTATGGTTAGCCAGCAATGTGAAATGATAAAATTATCCTGTTAAAAAGTAATTTCACAGGACAAGGGTTGTGAACTTGATCACTTATCTAAATGAGTGGAGGTTAAGGGCAAGAGAAGTGACTGTTCTCTGTAAGCCAGGGGTGCCCAACTCCGGTCCTGGAGAGCCCCTGTCCTGCATGTTTTAGGTTTCTCCCTGCTCTTACACACCTGATTCTAATGATGTGCTCGTTATCAAACAACTGAAGCTTGTCACAGGTTTGAAAATCGTTCGAATCAGGTGTGTTAGAGCAGGGAGAAACCTAATACATGCAGGACAGGGGCTCTCCAGGACCGGGGCTCTCCAGGACCGGGGTTGGGCACCCCTGCTGTAAGCATTAGTAGAGCTCAAGCAGAATTGGATAAAACTGATGACACTCTGTTGCCCATACAGTGTAATAGCCAACCTGCACAAGCAACCACGATACGAGCACCGAGGCCCAGGGGTTCCCACTGCCAGACTTTTTCTTTGCCAGAGACAGGACACCACCTGTGGACATTTCAAACATCAACAAAAGTAATAATATCACTCCCGTTGCTGCTCATCAGAAAAACAACTGAGTCATCCTACACTCATGCTCAAGCCAAACACTGCCAGGATTTCCCCCCCCTTTTCTGTCAACACTGCAAGCCATCTGTTGTCAAATGATGCTTTCAAATGAACATGCCTCCACTTGGAAAAAGACACATAATGACATTAATAACAAGTGTCAGTTTCTCACATTTGAGATGGGAGGCCCCCCTTTCAACAGATGGCCGACTATTAAAATGTTGACTCTGCTTTATAGAAGACCAGCTGGAGTTGGATATGCTTTCATATACTCTGGATCAACCATTAAGCCCTGATCGTAACCAAAACAAGCAAGATTAGTAATTCAATCCTTCTCACTACAGCAATGATCACAGATGAGGCCACATCAGCTTTAACACCACTCTGCCAATAAACAAACAGTAGTTTGCTGCTCTTTGGTATACATTACTAAATGTCAGGGACAATAATCTTACCAAACAGGTTGTCTAGAGACAGAGCATACAGGATCCTCGAGGCCCCTATCAGGTTACTCATGGCAGCAGAGATGGCAGAAGAGTAAATCCCAATTGTCACAAGTGGTGGCCATATATTGATGTCTCCCAGAAAACTGTAGTCTCTTTGGAGGAGGTGACTGAGGATAATGGATAAAAACCCAAAATGAAACAATGACTTTAGCAGATTAACCTTGTCAATAGAACATTATTTGAAATCACTCGAGATGTGTAAAAACAAAACAAATCCTAGTAAATGTATTATTTGGGTCCCCCATTACATATTTAAGTGACCACAACAGTGTTGGTAATGTTTCTTGAGTCAATATAAAGGCTTGTTTTGTATATTTCAGGTCAGGGTGTTTGTACCACTTCATATGTTTGACTGTGTGTGTGTGTGCCTCTCTCTAACCGGTCACAGGACCACGCAGCCAGCAGACTAAGCAGATTGTATGTGATGAAAGTTGTAAGAACAGCTGCAATCGTTCCTCTTGGGATGGAATAGCTGGGATTTTTCAGGTCACCTGGAAATAACATGACAAAAGTTACATCTTCATTCTTGAATTGACATATCTACAAAAAAAAAAAAAAAAAAAAGGACACCTTGCGTCTTACCCGACATGTTGGAGCCTGCCATGATTCCTGTGCAGCCGTTGAACATGACAGCAAACACTGTGGCAAAGCTCATCGTGGCACCGGTAGTGTAGTCTACTGTGTAACTGGCTAGAAGGAAGAACGGGAGGCTTGATTTTTCATACACATCAGGGATGACCAATACAAACAGGGATATCTTAAATAGTCAAAGTCCTGAAGTTACACACTGAGGCTCATATAATGAAGGCTTTTTCTACAAGTCCAACATTGTTTAAAGTAGAGCTGACACGGCATTTCAAGAGTATCTAGCTTCGGTATGGTGACATATTTCCCCGTGAATCAGGATCTAATGTCGGAAGGCATTTGATTGTTCTTCTTCCGTCTGTGCAGAGCTGTCGTGTAGATTGATTGATGGAAGGCTGTCATGACATTATTCAAAAGAAGTAAACATAGGTTATTTGTAGCTGATGGAAGCACGCATTATTTTTTGTTTTGCCAGGAAGAATAAATCATTGGATTTTGATTTTGAAAAATGTGGCAGTTTTAGGGGGCATAAATTGTTCGATAGATCCACAATATGACAGATGATCTAAAAAGGGTAAAAAAGGAATTTTCCTTGCAGCTCGACTTGATCAAAGCATATGAAATCCCTAATTATCGCATCTAACAACATGTCGAACACTTACGCAGTAGGTTTCCCTCCAAGGTGCGGAGCTGGAAGCCAGTAAAATTGGCGGTGCTTAAGCTGGTACTGTTTGAATCAGCACTATTAGGCAGTGTGACCACAGTGGGCCCCACAATGAAAAAGTTGATGAAGATAGTAGCCAAAACCGCAATGACTATGATGACGATGACGAAGGTGGCTTTGGCATAGATGTTGGCACCCACCTGTAACGACAAGCCATTTAAATGTAAAGTTTGTCCAAACTGCAACCCTAGAGGAAAGGCCACAAATAATTAGAATTTAAAAAGTCTATCTTCTTCAGAGCATGACTGCCTATATTAACATATTTGCACTACTTTCAAATCCAATTTTCTCGTCACTGTCAATTTGGCACAAGTCAAGTTATCTAGCAGCTATAAAGTCTGCTTGCAGAGAATCGCTGTCCTCAGCGGATTACTTATAAAAAGTCATGACCTTGTTACCGTTCCTTTAACACCATTATCAGGCCAGAATTTTCCAGTTTTACACAACACATTTAACCAGAGGGAAATTGTTGGAATTGATTGAAACATCTTCCTCTTTGGGCACCATGAAGCAGAGAAAATTGCACTCAAGATTTCTCAGCTAATAGGCAGACTGCCATGAAATGTATTGAGCACAATAATGCTCTGAAGAAGATTTACTTTTTTTATATTCTAATTATTTGTGGCCTTTCCTCTAGGGCTACAGGCATACTTATTACCAATTAAACACTGGAATTTGATCGGTCCTCTGTATCAGCTCAAAAAACGACCTCTATTTGTATGGCATAGATGAGCAGACAATTAACAAAAAGGAAGTGAATTGAAAACAATCAAGTCTCACCAAGCAGACAATGAGACACAGGAAGAGCAGCCCAGTGCCATATAGCAGAGACCACCAGTATCCTGAGGGCAACACCTGATGGAGACTTGTAGCACCCTCTGGGGACAGTAAAACAGCGTCAATACATATAATCAACACACTCGCATGCCAAAATGTCACTTCCTAGTGCACCTTACCGTCTGGGACGCCAAAGACGGACATGATAGCCTCGACCAGACCCAGAACATAGAGAGCACAGCCACACACATTGGCAAAGAAAAACATGATCCCAATGCTGCCGCCAAACTCTGGACCCAGGGCTCGGCTGATCATGTCTGGGGATCCGAATTGAGGGATTTCTGTATCCAGATTTATAAATTTAAGACAAAGATGAGACATAACAATATCCAACCTTAACAAATGCCTTTAAAAGCTCAACTATGGGTCAGCTTTAAAACCAAGATGGGGGGGGGGGAGTGCCATTGGTGGATAAAGCAAATCATGGGGAGGAATTATGAGAAGTGACATTTTTTCCTCAATCAATTAGTCGGGCTTACTCAGAGACATACTCCCAAGTGAGGATATAAAGCTACAGCACAAGTCTCTCTCATAAGTAATTATTAGGCCTGGGCTCACTGATGGGCATCAGAGCACCATCTAGTGGGTCATGGAGGGACTGCAAAACTGTTAGATTAAATTAATTCAGAATTAATTTAATTCACAATTTACAAGTAGACAATTTTTTTTGCCTAACATTCCATCGGATTAAGAGACAAAAAAAAAGCAGATTATTATAACAAAAGCACAGTTCGCCATAAAATGAGCAAACAGGACTCCGAGTGGGAGAAATACCTCATCTCCTGCTATACTCAAAGTAAGAGTTATTCGGAAAGTAGGGAATGTGTGTAGTTTGTCATTTTGTCTGAAAGCCGACAATGTCAAATGTAAAATACAATCGTCAGCCTTGCCATGAAGTTCACAAAGACACAGAGACATTTAATGATTCTTAAATGAGTTGACTCGTTCCGGTTGAGCAGCTGTGTATGTAAACAGACAGTGGACTTTCAGGTTGCACATTTACAAACCATTTTACATTTACAAGGATAAATCAAGGAATATTTAAATAAAATGTAATATAATCAATATTTTGAATTATACTCAAGTCTGATTTAATTAAAGTACCATGTGTTAGCTTTCTTGTATATTTTTCTTGTCTAGTGAATGTGAGTGTAAATCTAATGTTCTTCTAGAATATCGTAAATCTTGCAAATTTGCTGTTTGGGTCTTCTAAATGTATTTTCTCCATTACAGCGGAAAGAGGCTTAACACATTAACAGCCTAGTGTGTTTTCTTGTTAATGTCATTGTGTGATTTTTTTAACCTTTATTGAGGAACGTGATCCTCAAAATTGTTTAAACAAATCAGAATTGGGGCCTCGAGTCACAAAAAAGTTGAGAACCCATGCCGTAAAGGATACAGTAGGCACCTCCAGCGTCTAAAGCCCCATTGGTGGAGATGGCACAGATAGACAGGACGGTCATCGTGATGATGAAGTAGGCCACTAGGAACATGGCAATGGACTGGTAGAGCCCTGCTTGACCCACAACAAAACCTGTGTCCAAGAGGTAGAAGAAAATATATAATGTTAAATTACACTGCTCACCTCAGGGGAAATTAACACATGGGGACCACTGATTAACTTATTTATTTAAATATACATTATGAGAAAACAGATGTAATAAAATAATTGTTGTAGTTGTGTCATGTGCTGCCTTCAGCTCCCTCTTTAAAATTAAAATAAAAATCTTGACTTATTTTACTCATTATAAACTGAATATCTTTGGATTCTGAACAAACTTGGACCAAAGTAAGGAGGTCACCGTGGGCCCGGGGAAACTGCCCCCCCCCCCCAACACCAACTACAATGGGGCCCACTTGTTAGCATAGCATCCAGCTAACCACAACCTAGCTTAAATTGAACCGGAAGGACATTTCCCTCCCCTCCTTCCCGAAGATTAGTTTATTTATTTATGTTTTTGTAAGGAACTTTACTTTATTTGCCTGTCTCCCACTCACCAATTCGCAGAAACACGACAATGCTGAACATGGACAGTAAAGTTGGCACGATAACGCCGAACACCACTCCGAGCTTCCGGGCGGCCTTGTCCTTGGTCCGTCGCCCGCCGCTGGCCTCCTTGGCCCCGCCGTGTTTGGACGCATCTCTCGGCTCCGGACTGGTGCTGGCGGTGAGGCGGTAATGAAGAAGGGGAGCCTTTTCTGACATGGTGGTTAAGTTTAAAGCGGGAAATGACGGTAAGTTAAATGAAGCTCGCGCTCGGCGTCCCCTTTTTCAACCGCGCGTGCTCAGTTTAAAAAAAAAAAAGACCAACTGTCTTTTCGGTGACATTCGAGAACATTCGAATCGGCGTTTAGCTAGTCGAGTGACGCTAGCCGCCGTTAGTCGCCACTCTCCGACCGCCACCGAGCCCGGTTCTTCGCCGAATCAACAGGTAATGACGATTAGCTAAAAACTAAATGACGTCACCTCGTTGACGGGGCTGATCCAATCAGTTAACGTCACCCGTTTCCACCTTGATTAATCCACCAGCGACTGTCTTTATATCTGATGATAGCATTAGCAAATAACAGGTTAGCATGCCTATAAAACCATTACTAACTAGCTAACTAACTAAGCAAACAATTAATAATTGTTTAAATGGCTATATGAAATGAAAATTGAGTGCATATTATATTGCAGAGGTTTTATATCATAAACAACATTCACAATGCTATACTATAAAGTGTAGTACAAGTTTCCCTGTAAATGCAAAATATGGATATTTGGCTGTTTACAGAAATTCACAGATACCTAAGATAGATTTCCTTAATTGGAAAAAAAAGCAATACATAGAAACATGCACACATCTATACAACAAATCAAAATGGACAAACAAAAATGTAAACAGAGATAAGATCTAAAAGTGCATTGAGAAGAAAAAAATGTGGTGCTGACTAAATTCACACCAGAAATATATAGCAACACTTTTCCATTCTACATTTTTTTTTTCAAATCTGGCATTAAAAATGAATAGAAAACTAAGTTTACTTTTAAGATGGATAACAACCTCTAACGTGGAACATTTGCTTGGATTATGATCATTTTGCATCCAGTGGAGACTTTGAGCTGCCTTTAGGCTGCATATATGTATATATATATATATGTATATATATATATATATATATATATATATATATATATAAAACTGCCTTCCTGTCACACATCCATTTGTCTATGATGCTCATGATTGCACACATATTGCTGTTTTGCATTTCCCTCTACTTCTCCAGCTGAAGTTCATCTTAATTCACTCAATTTTAAACACGTTTTTGAATTACCAATTTTTTCCTGTTTACTCTTTAACAGTCTACACATCACATTTTACAAAAACAGGTGAGGAGTATATCCAGCTTTGGAGTTTTGCTCTGCTGGATTTGAATCCTCTTTTGTTCCCATGGGCCCCATTCTAACCCGTCCCCCAGTTTGTGAAGAGCTTTGGGTCCAATGAAGTTGCACTTGTGTCACTGGGAATTGCATCTGTCTTCCAGGTTAACCATGAACCGCTCCAGCTTGCCTGAGATCAGTTGGTTGTAGTTCAGTAGGATGGTGCTCAGACTCTGTGTGCTTCGAGGGACACAAGACAGTGCTGGACTCACCACTGTCCCCTGCTGGTCCGAACAGAAAATTCAACAATGAAGGTACTTTTAAAGATGAAACAGAAAGAACACGAACAAAAGAAAAGGAGGGTGACACAACACCCAGCACAGATTTTGATAAAATCACTATTTCCGGACAGAAAAAAAGTATTCTTATCAGGAATTCCTGTAAAACACAGATCACAGGACGTCCAACTTGCACTGTGTCTCACTGGGAAAGTATGCACTGCTATCATCTTCTTGTCCTGAGGAAGGAAGGCTTGGGGTCACACAACATAACACCATCACTCCCAGGCAACAGATACTCCACAAAGCCACAGATTTATGTGAAGCCAGGATATTGCCACACCAGAGGAAATTGATAATGCCATTGGAATCAGATGCAAACCAGTGAGAGACAAGCTCATTGACACGTTTTGAGGGTTTTTTCTGGCTTTGCTTGTGTGTGAGTGATGAAGACAGACTGAGCTTTGATTTTGTGATTTGCAGGTCAATCAAAAGTGAACGTTTCTCAGAAGCGGCTGTCTCAAAAGCATTTCATTGTGTATATTGATGTGCATTTGGGTGCAGTTTTCCAGTGTGAGCACTTCTTACACTCATCTGAAGGCGTGTGAGAATGAGCAGGTAGTTATTAATGTTGTTCTTTATTCTCTGCAGTAGCGAAGCAGCACATCCTGGCTGGCTTGGAGCCTTCACACCTTCAATAAGAAGCCTCAAGGATGCAACAATATCTCCTCTCTTCTCCTGGTGCTGCAGTAACACACACACACACACACACACAAAGAAAAAGAAAAGCAATGAAATGTTTTAGGGGATGCTATTAAAAACAAATAGTAGGTAACCATTGTCGTGGAGGATTTTGGACTCATACATGTGCCAACATACTGATTTATTTTCCCAGGATGCAACATGAAGCTCAGTACATGGTAGCTGAACCGGCGTGGAGAGGTTTGTGGAGCCATTACAGTTACTCTGCAAGGGAGGAGACAGGTTGACAGAAGCCTGGTGGACTACAGAGAGACAGACTGATGGGAGACTACAGGTAACAACAGACAAGCTGGAGGATTTGGATCAGCCAGGATCAAGAACAGAAATGTGATCTTCAACAGTCATATTCTCACCAGTGCACTCTCCATCTCTGCCATAATATTCATAGCCCTCCTGGCGCCCTTATTACACACAAATTCTATAGGTTTGGTCCCAGCATCCCAGACCTTACAGGCTACCATACAGAGAAACAGGAGTCCTGGACACACAAACATAATGCCAAAAGCTGAGATGCCACAAGCCAGCGTGTTCAGCTGATAACACGTGCATTAAATCCACACAAGTGAAACTTTTGAGGCTGGCTACTCACTACTCAAAGCCATGCCCTGCTCGGCCGCTCTCTCCGATTCCACATTTGTTCCATTAAGAAATATGCCAGGTGGAAAGTGCCCCCGTATCCAGTGTCGAGGAGCTGCGTGTGTCCTTTTTGTTTTCTCGCCCCTTGATTTCCCACCTTCTCATTCAGCGGTGGGAAGTGCGAGTGTTATCTAGCCAGAGAGCAGGATGCGCTCCGACTTCCCTGCTGCACAGCATGACAGAATATTAAAGCCTGAAAATGGCATCTCAATGATATTAGCTGGACTACTTTCCTTCTCATTTGGCCAGAGTTGACTTCCCTGAGTGTCGAGTGGAATGGTTAATGATTTATTATTGGGAAAGACTTCATTTACACAGCTGACATCAAATCCGGTCACAATACTGCAAGGAGGCTATTTACTTTTTTCCTCAAGGTTTGCTCCAGCCAATAGCGGTAGCAGCTTGGGTTCACATATTCACAAAACTGTGTGTGAGCTGCGTATCTCCCTCTGACACCAGTGTGTGGGTGTGTTTGTGTAAGCTACACGTGGGTTAATGGTGATTTAACTGTAGTGCATGTAAGCAACTTGTAAAATTCTGTGATTTGGGGATTTCAGGCTCCTCCAATCCCACGTTGAAGGTTGTTAATGTACCAGCAAGCCAGACTGTTCATAGATACTTATGAGGTTAAAAATTGTTCCAAGATTTTTTTTTTTACATTTTTATAGCTTTTGTTTTTAATAATAACACTTTAATTTTGACTAGGATGCTTCATGTTTTTCCTCACAGCAGTGATCTTTGCAGGGAGGACAAGGTGGAAGTCACTACCATCGTGATTGACCTTTTCAAGGATCGTTTAAGAGCCTACAGAAAGAATGGATCAAGTGGTCACACAATCATCCATCGGGTTACGATGCCCGGGGGCCGCATCTGGAAGACATGGTGAGTCTCCCAATTCAATTGTTATATGTATTGGAGGGGGGGTCATAATAGCTGTCAAGGACACGGATAAGAGAAAACAAAGGGGAATGCACCATCCATCAGCATTTCAAGCACACACACAGCTCAACCCCATCACCCCAGCCTGGACATTGACTGAGCCCCTGTCCTCTTCTATTTGTGCCCAAGCCCTTTAAATGGGTGCCATGATTAAGACGCACGACGTCTAATATTAGAGCCCAGGTGTGTGTGTGTGTGTGTGTGTGTATGTGTGTGTGTGTGTGTGTGTGTGTCTGTGTGTGTGATCACATACAAAGAGAGGGAGAGAGAGAGAGGGGAGGGGGAGATGCAGAGTGAGAGTGAGAGAGCATGCACACACCAAACACATGCTTTCTCGTCCTCCCTCCAAGCCTCCAAGTATCTCTGCAGACAATCCCGTCCGCCGTTAATTAAGACGAATGTGCGCCGCCACTCCGCAGATAATGAGGCGCATGGATTTCTGCACACAAGGAGAAAACTGCGGGCCATGCCACTGACAGTAACCGCATTGCATCACGGACTCGACACCCCGGTACCCCCCGCTGTCTCCCTCCCACCTAAACCGGAGTCGACGAGGAGACTGTGTGGCATCTTGTATGGTAGAGTTTTCTTTTGCAGCCGCGCTCTCAGACGGCCGGCTGTTGTCGCTCCTCCTGCTGCTGCTGCTCCGCCGTGCGCTGCTCCGGAGGGGGCGCAAAACCCGGTAATTACGCGCCGCGTTGACAACTTTGGCGCGGTGCTGTATGGATTTCCAAGGGGCCAGTTTCTGGGATTGACTGAGATTTTTTCTTCTCTCTCCCCGGTGGAGTGAAGTGTGATTTTTTTCCCCCCCGTGCGTCATCCGCTGCTGGATCAGATTATCGTTTAAAGTGTGCGCTGCAACCTGTAGCTGTGTGCCCCCTTTTATTTCTGTCATCGTTCCGCACAATGGAGGAGCACAGCTGACGGTTTTGAATCCGTAGCCCGAGGAGGACAGAATAAAAAAGAGAAGAGGAAATCAGACTCGGGGTGGAGGGGGGGAACTGTAAGTATGCTGCGTCTCCTTTCCCCTCTCCAAAGTGTCTGATCCATGTGTGTGTATCCTGAACTTTGTCCATATCTGGCTCAAGGGCAAATGGTAATTGAAGGTCTGATTGGTTCGTGGTGTATTTGCTGGTGTTCTGGTGTCATTTTGTGGTTATTCTCCGACAGTTTGGCTCTTTTTTTGTCAGCAGAAGCCGGCAGGAATGACTAACAATTGAGAAACTTGCCAATGCAAAACAAAAAGGAACACAGGTGGTTTTACATCATAATGATGCGCACCAAGGACTCAAGGTCCTTGTAATACTGATGATGTATTGCAGTCAAAATATGTGTGAGAAAACACATATATTCATGCCTTTTTTTAAATCTCAGATTGAATTTGTTTTTGACTACTTTCAAGTCTGTGTCAAAAAAATAGTAATAATGACAGGTGAGAAATTGTCTCATTATTCCTTTGACCCCACGAAATTCAAGACATAGCTAATTAATTTTGGATAACACCAAACAAAAACCAACGCCTCACTTTAATTCCAATGAAAAACATGAATTTAAACTATTTTATAATGAGGATAATTTAGCATTTTTCATCCTTTTAAATCATGTGGTCATTCTCTGAATGCAGGAAAACTGTTGATCTTTGTCTTCACTGTCACCAAAGGACATGCTGTTTCTCCCCTTGTATGTTGGTACCAAACCTCCATTCAGAGGTTGGTGGTTTATATTTTTAAAGAGTCCTGCAGAGATGGAAAGATGTGGGTCAGTGTGCTGGTGCTCGGGGCTGCAGAGCACCCAGTTCCTATGCTCCCGGGGCCACAGTACCCCTGCCGGTCTGTGGCTGCCAGCATCCTGATAAAATGAAGTCTGTGACACTCTTTACCCTCACTTACAAGGAGGGAAGGGGGGGCGGGTGATGATGATGTGAGAGTCAAGTTGTAGGGTAAAAGGTGCATACGAACCTGAAGTGCGTGAATAATGAGATTTGTGAATGATGTATTTGTGAGAGAGTGA
Source organism: Chelidonichthys spinosus (assembly GCA_029853015.1). NCBI lineage: Eukaryota > Metazoa > Chordata > Actinopteri > Perciformes > Triglidae > Chelidonichthys > Chelidonichthys spinosus. Next base: position 22,102,331 of record CM056827.1, on the reverse strand, counting down.
AATCCCTCCCATCTCTTGGCGGTCTCGGAGGCCCCAGGTTCACTCTGGTGCCTGTGGTCCAGCGCTTTGAACTGGTTGCCTTGCCAACAGCCAATCAGCTGCAGGACTGTTTAATGTGTCAGGCATGTCAGAGGCGCTGACTCCCAGAGGAGTTAAGTCTTTTAACCTGTGTCAGAGATTTTGATATTCAAATGGCACACACAGGCCTTTAACCAGTCCAAGTGTTTCATGTGATGCCACCCATTTCAATGCGTGAATTCATTACTTTGTTGCTGGATTGGCGGTACAATTTTTTAAAGTGGATTGGCAATGGCAAGCATATGGACCCTGATAAAGTTCTGAACTTCCTGAGTTTCCTCCAACCAACTGAGGGCATATTATCCCAACATGACGAATGTTTGGCTCTTGACAAAGCAGAGCGGTGAATCTTTGGAACAGTTGCTATCTTTCAGGTGAAAGTATGACTTGGCACCGCATCTTTCAGTGAGTAGCACCTCAGAAAAAAGCCTTTGGTGAAAGCCCAGAGCGGTGAGCTCACTGGTTTTTTTTGTAATACATGTGTCATCTGAGAGAAAGGGAATGATCTGAGATTGTAACACACCTTCATGTGTTGGATACAGTCTCTCCAGAGAAGTGCTTCTGCAAGCACAAACTAACACGCAAGCTAATTTTATGGCAAATCGTCTCGGCAGTGACTGTTGTGGTGCCCATGAGCCCAGCACTGACTGCAAAATGCTCCTTATGGGGCTGTTTGGGAGCCAATAGTAGAAGACTGTAGTTCTCCTAAATAAAAAGAATATGAGGTTCCAACAGCTTTAATGCTAATTTTCACAAATTTGTCCCCTCTTTGAACTAGGGGGTCGAACACCGTTCTCCCACGTTATTTTTCCTCTCTCGGTGTTTTGATGATGTCCAAAATCTCCCATGTGTGTTGAGTTGTGTTCAGATCTGGTGTCCGTGAAGACCAGTGCATGACCAGCCTGGATTTGTCAGCCATCTGTACTGCTTGTGCGTGTGTGAGAAAGTGAAATGTGAGAAAGTTTTACAGTTTCTTCACTTTGGCTTTGTTGTTCTTTTCTGTTATCCATCATTGTCCAATCACATATTTTGCCCCCTTAATGCTTTCAGATAAGAATGAATCCCTGCTCATCCAACCGCTTTTCAAACATGACATTCATTTCATTCATGGAATGTCTTCCGGATTATCTTCAGTTGTGAGACTTTAAACTTGTTTCTCAAAGGCAGGAGCCTGCAGGCTGTTGTTGAATGCATCGAGTTGCATGATGGGAGATCTAAGGTCCCACGTTTTTTTGGAGCTTGACCCATCCTAAGAACTATTAAGTCAGGACATCTTGTTTTCTGCTGCAATGACTTTGACCATTTAACATTCTGAACATAAATATAGCAGCAAACTATAGTGGAGTGTGTGTGTGTGTGTGTGTGTGTGTGTGTGTGTTATCTGAGCTGGTGTTCTCTATGTGATGCAATATAAGCATTTGCTTCTCAACTAAATGTAAGGTAACAGTGATTCCAGTATGGTTTAATCATATTTTTGGGATAATATGAAGTGCAATTATTTCGGTCGGGATGAAATTCTCACCCCATATCTAATCTCATATCTTGCACCTTTTAAATTTGTTATTTGTATGTTGTGAAAATGACTTTATTCCTCACAAGTAAAACCAAAAAAATAATGGAATACTATTCAGAAGGGCTAATATGATTATAAATACTACTGGAGCCACTTCTCTTTGAAACTATTCTGTTATGCTACATGACAGTGAGGCACAGAGATGAGGTAAAAGAGCATGACTACTATAAGTTACTAATGGGAGCTTGTTTTATTCACTTACCAAAGACACAGCACATTAAAAGGCCGTTTATGTCCTCATGACATTGACGGAGCCATAAACCAGCCTTGTGAATTACTCATTACACGTGTATCAATCCAGCGATGACTCAAATCTGTAGCAAAGGGCAGCTGAGAAATAACCACGCGAGAGGTTAAAAAATAAAAAAAGAAAGCCAGGTCCTGCACGTCATCATTTGTTCAAACAGCCTCTCATTACACCTGAAACGCCATCCTCCGCACAAAAAAACATCATCACATCCAGATAGGAGGGGGGGGGCGGTGTTCTGCAGTCAAAACGGAGCCAGCGCTGCTGCGAGGCGGCAGCCTGTCATCTGGCACGCGCGCACACACACACACACACGCGCACTTATATATGCACGCACACGGCATGCAGGAGGGCTCGTGATAGGGAAACCTGTTACACGCTGCGCACGAGCCCGCGTCGAGTCTTCTTCCTCCTCTGCAGATTAATTAGGGGGCGGACTCGGTCTCGGATTGGGTGTCTTCTTCTTCAATGGGGATATCGCGACAATGGTGAAGGACAAGGCCGAGGAGCGCACGCTCCAGTACCAGCAAACTTTGGTGAGTTTGGGGGGATGAGGTCATGGATTAGTGTTTGCTGTCATGCTGTGTGTGGTTGCCAGGAAGGATGGAGACACAGCTGCTGGTTGATCTACTGTGTGTGTGTGTGTGTGTGAGAAAACCGGAGGGGATGGTGTGTGTGTGCAGCTTTTTTTTTTTTCATGGAATATATATATATATAAATCGGGTCTTTATTGGCTGAATTTATTGTCTTTTGGTCTGCTTTTCCCTCCAGTAGCCGCTATGCTGCTCTCTTACCTTGATCCACAGGTGTTGCATCACTCTAAGCCATTCATAATACATTCTGATCACTTTATGTGTGGCCGAGTGGGTCATTATTGAGCTGTAAATATCCTTGTAATGTAAGATAAGTAGCCTCACTCTGATGTATTTCACTCACGTCTCCCTTATCTCCCTCTCTTTCTCCCTCCTCATGTACGCCTCTGTCATCTTCCCCCTTTGCCCTCCCTGTTTGCTAGAGCGCCCCTTTTTTTTTTAGTTATCAACTAAAAGTGCTTCTGAATATTAATTGCCTCCCACTAAGTGTGGGGATAGTCATACCCTGGAGTGCTCCACGCAGAAATATATCTATATTCAGATAAAAGGGACAGACAAGTGGATTAAAAGTGTCCTTCTGCTCTGATCTGAGAGTCTGTGGCTGCAGTTATCTCTTCCTTTCCCTCTCTTCATTTAGTGCAGAGTCTGTCAGTCAGTCCGTCATCATGCAGCTGTGTAGGGCTCTGGATGTGTTTTTTTTTTGTGTGTGTTTTTTTCCCTGCTCATTGGTGTGAAGATCGATGCCCTGCTGTGTGTCTCAGTAACGATCAATAGTGATGTAAAATGGCAGTCTTAGCCTCTTGAGGACTGGAACGTGCCGCCTGCTCCCGTCTCTCTCCTTTGACCATATAGCACTCAGATCGATTTATCGGTCCCTACCGGCATACTGGACCTCTAAAATAGATCCCTGCATGTTTCTGCATACAAGCGATTGCGCCGCCTTTGTCCCGATACTTTCTACTTACAAAGTGGCAGCACTATTCATCAAATACCTTCCCCCCTCTGGTAAAACAAAAGCACCTGCGTTTTTCTCCCAGAACACAGAACGACACTGAGATAGATGTTAGCCACGCGTTTAAGTCGGATAAGTGAAGTTTATTTCCTGTGCAGCAGCAGCGGTCTAAAATTGGATTGTAATGTTTACAAAGGGATCCTGCGCTTTATTGTTTGCCATCAGCAAGATTCAGAGGATTTTCAGTCATGTGGCTTGCATGAATTTTTGGCAAGCACAGAAGCACTGGTGCTGTATAGCAGGACTTAGCAGATGACTCGAAGCAGATAGAGGAAAAATAAGAGATCTGTCTGATAACTTCTCCACAAGGAAGCAGCACAGAAATGTCATCTCCACATTCACAGCTGCTGTACTAAAAATTGCCATTCCCCCTCCAGGATTTATACATGTCTGGCTTATTTGTTTTTTATAGATTCTGCAGCAGATTGACTGCTGTGTGCTAAAGACAATGGAACACAAATATCCATTTTAATGTTTGGCTCCTGTTGGTGTTGGACAATAAATAAGCATTGCCATCCGAGTCTATGGAGATAAAAAAAAAGGGACAGGTATCATAAACTCCTCATACAAACGAGCAGAACGACTGAATAATTGATATCATGAATAATGGATTAAATTTCCTTTGTGCAAAATCCGCATTTAAGAAAATGATTTTATATTTAAATAATATCCATTCATGTTTCTTACACAGCAGCAATGACACTTTTAATTTCACTCCACTGCACCAAACAGATTACTTGGAAAAATTCTTAGAAAGCATCCTCACTAACCTCTCCGAGCTCATTATCCAAAGGGAATAATAAAGCAGCGAATAAACAAGCTATTTATAACCATTAAGATATCCATGAATAAAGCTATTATGTCATTTTTCTGGGTGCTGTGTGGAAGATGCAGGGGAGGAAGGCTGGTGCATAGGTCGGCTTCTACTACCGCTGTCAGTTGGAGGTGCATGCTGGGACAGCAGGCAGCGGCTGTGTGCCTCCCCAGCATCTTGTATAGGGGAGGGGGGGGGGATGGAGCTGGTAAAGTGGAGAAGACAGATCAGAGACTGAAAAGAGACTTGGTGTTGCAGCTTTCCATCTTCATCAATTCATTTCAGATGCTTTTTCCAGAGGTGTAGGAGGTGTGTGTGTGGTGTGTGTGTGTGTGTGTGTGTGTGTGTATATTTTCTCTTTTTCAAAAGTCCTGGCAAGTTTGCTCTATAGATATTGCGCATGCATTTGATGTGTGTGTGTGTGTGTGTGTGTGTGCCTACACATTTGTGCGTTAATGAGTGTGTGCTGAATCTCTGTTGGAGTGGATGTTTGAGACAACATGCTCATGTCCTTGAAGGTGGTTTGAGGATTTGGCTGCATCAGGGATCATGATCCACCTGAAGAGGAAAAGCCAACACCCCTCCCATCTCCTCACCCTATCCCACCCATCTCCTCACCCTATCCCACCCATCTCATCACCCCACCCATCTCCCTGCCACGGGGCACTGCAGCACCGCAGGAAACATAACGCAGCACACAAGCCGCAGGCCTTTCTTAACGTATGCATGTGTGTGTGTGTGTGTGTGTGTGTGTGTGTGTGTGTGTGTACTGTCCAGACGACGTATCTCGTTCCATATACGTCTGTGGTTTATGATTATTTAAAGCCACTGCAACAAAGATGAGTGTGCATAAATGTGCCTATATGTGGTGCAGCAGAAGAGAACGCAGTCTGTTCCCTCAGACAAAGTACTGGCAGCCGAACTGTGAGATCTGTTGCCTTTTGTATTGTTTGGCGTAAAGTGTCACGGACCAGTTGGGTTGGTAAATACGAGCGTGCTGCTCGCAGCTTACTGCACATGGCTTTTTCAGGGTTTTATGTGTTTTTGTATTTGGTGCAGAAGCCTTAGGAAGGACACTCGGCTATATTTTGAATAGAATGTGAATGTCATACACATCTCTGTTGTATCTCAGCATCTCTCTCTTCCTTTGTCACTGTCTCTCTCTCTCTCTCTCACACACACACACATACACACACACATACAAAAAAGTGCCGTCTCTTCAGGGGGGTCTAGTTCCTGATAGTCAGCATTCTGCCACACAGAAGCTGGCTTGAGTCCATTTCAGCTCCTGTCACTTCCGAATAGTGCTGTTACTTGCAGACCACTGAACAGGCCACCGCAGAGACTGCAGACAGAAGAAAAAATCCATCTCAATTCATTTGACTGTTAAAATAGACGCTGCTCACTGGACTGTACCGACGAGCTAACTGCCAAGATACAATATACTTGTACCCTTGTTATAAAAAAAACCTTTGGAGGATGTAGGGCCTCATAATTTCAAATATACATCAGTTTATAACCACAAATAAATGGGTAGTTATGTGAAATGAACAGCGGTGGATGAAGCATTGAGATCCTATACTTGAGTTAAAAAATGGAAGTATTATTTTTATATATATGTGTTATGCAGAAAGAACCATGTAAGCATGTTTTATGTCGTCCTATTGTTAGTGTTATAGATGCATTAAAATGTAGGCAGCCTTTTAATGCTGCAGAAATTATTTTAACTACTTGATATAACATCAGGTAAAGTATTCTATAACAATTCATGTTTAGTCATATGTTTTGCATGTAATATCTAAGAAACAGGTTGAATGTATGTGTTAGCTTGGACTACAACTAGTATTCTCATTATTGATGAACCTTTGCATTATTTATTCTTGTTTAATTCATTTAAAAAAAAGTCAGGAGGGAAAATTACTCATCACATCACAAAAACAAAGATATTTTCATGTAAGACAAAGAAAAGCAGAACATTTGAAAATCTGGAACCTCTGTGAATAAAAGCACTATATGTAAAAATCTATAAATTGGAAATACTGACCTGACTCAAGATTGGACTCTAGCAGTTAAAATGATGAAATACCACCAAGGAACATGTTTTTTTCCATTTCTGTACACAGTGTGCATGGTTCTCATTTTCAACCTGTTGCAAACATTATCTTTATGGATGAGTGTCATGAACAAGCCCCCCCCCCCTCCCCCAGTCAAGTCTATTTCTGATCGATGTCACTCTCTCAGCTTGATCCTTCACTCTCTGGCATCGCTCCCTCCCAGCTCTCCCCCATCCTCTGTGCTGCTTTCTACTAATATGATCAGAGTGTGAGTTGGTGCATTTTCACTTGTCTGGGTTGCACAGGGTCTGCTCGACAGCTTCAAGGTTCTTCAGGTTTATTTTTGTCTGTGTGTGTGTGTGTGTGTGTCTGACTCATAGGTAACCATTCTAAAAGCAGCCTCCTTTACCTATATTAATGCAAATGTAGACTGCGGGATGAGTCAAAATTTGTCACTTCCTCCTCTAATTCAATTTCCGAGCCTGTCGCTGGAGGCTTCGTGGCTCAGATTAGCCCGAGTGCTTTAGTCCTCCTTTTATTCCCCCTCATCTCATCAATACACACTCGGCACGCGTTTAGTAAGTAATCATAGGGCCACAACAGTATGTCGTTAAAGGAGTCTGAAACATCCATCTTTCTCTCCGTGGTGATGGATCCAGTCACACACAAAAAAAGAAGATTAAAATCTGAATTTGTTTGAAAAAGGCAACAAGGGTGAGTGTTTTAGATATTCAAGCCATCATCAGTAAGCGTGTCCAATATTTGTCCTTGCCGTCTCCTCACAATGAATACATTATCCTGCGGTGCCTTGGGAATAGCTGAATAGTGAACAACTTTTTCTTTCTTTTTAATCTCATGTGTCGTGCTCGGCTCTCTGACCGAGGGAGGCGGCGGAGGGAGTGATGTAGCAGTAAAGTGGGGGGTCTGACGCAGTTGAACGTCGGTGGACATGTGGCGCTGTCTTCAAATTTAGCTGGAAGGTTTTTCCATCCGGTAGGTGAACTTTTGCAGCACTTCACTGCTGCTGAGTGACATGTAATGGCTGGTAGTAATGAGGGTGCAGGTCTTGTCAGTACGTAGAGGCGGTGTGCAACATAGCACAGATGTTTGGGGTGGATGCTGACAATCGATCTTTTGAAAAGATGATAGTTTCCGTGTAAACATATAACAGTTGTTTATTCTGAGCGAGATCCATGCTCAGGTCAGTTAAAGAAATCCAGTTTTCAGTGCTTCCTAGTGGAGGAAGTATGTAATGGTGACATCTTCTCTAAAGTAGACCTAACCCACCCAGATGCTAGTTTTAATAAGGCTGCATTTGTGAGATATTTGAAGGTCAAATTCACTATTAATGCATATTCTCAGGAGAGATAGTCATTGCCTCGTAGTCCCAGAATATCCACAACGAACAAGCCGTGCATGTAAAAGAGTCTCAGGCTGCAGTTTCCTCACCACGACAAGTTTGGGTCTAAATAGTTCATACATTATGTTTTAAACAAGGCTATTATGCTAGGGAATTATGTGAGTTATGTTAGTTTGATTTGACTCAAGTTTCCCTCCTTTTTGTACAAATTAGGACATTCTGGATTTTCAGCCTCTTGATTGTCTGATTGAATGAGCTGAATCTGAGTTGGTTTATCTTTCATCGTTTCATGTTGATTTATTGTGGTAAACTGGAACTGTGCTCTCTGTAGGCATTTCGGTTTATGACAAACCAGTCAATAGCAAAACCTGTGGGAAGCAAAAGTTGAACTGGTGTACAGGATTGTAACGTGGGAGGTAAACTGACTAATGTAGATACAGAAGTGTTTCACGTGGGAGGTGAACTGGTTACAGATAACAGCTCATTTAACCCACTGGGTCCCACCTGCTGCTCTCCCAGGGGGCCGCCATCCAGATGGCCAGTCATTGCTTTCACACAGGCCGAAAGAAACAACCACCAACAGGCCCAGTATATACTCCCAGTGGGTGTTTGTCTGGTGGTGGTGGTGGGATTGTGTGTCTCTATAATGTGTGCGTAGGTGCATGAAAATGTGTTTGCCAACAGGGAAGATTCAGTGATTTTAATTTCCAAGTGTCGTGATGATAACGCAGTGAACCAAACTTGTTTCCTCCATAAGTTACTTCATTGTTCAGGAGCTTTAGAAGTTGGGAAATACTAACATAGCAATAGTGGTTTTCTTTTCAAGAAGTGGAACTGCATAATTTCAGTTTCTTTCCCAACCGTCTGCAAAATTAGATTTTTGTATTAAATATATACAAGTTTATTTCTGGCTTTGGGATGTTTGTTGCATGCTTCCTCTCGTTTCCCAGCTGCACCTCAACTATGGCTTTCTAGTTAATCAAAAAAGCAAACTATTACCAAAAATTTCAGAATGACATTTGAACGCCTTAGTTTTACAAATTACTGAGGTGTGAAGGTTGTCTTTTTATTAAAAGCTCAACAGAGCTGGAATGCAAAGTTACATTACTTGCTTAAAACCCAACAATCCACCTTAACAGATAGCTCTAAAATGCAGACAAGGCTTGAGCAAAAGGTCAGAATTTTCCAATATCCATTTTTTAAAAATATAATTTAGAGACTATATAATGATAAACAGTTTTGCCTCAGTAGTATTAGTCTTCATTTAGCATGCCACACACCCTCTCCATCAGTTTGATTTGACAGCATTTTTAACTGGTGGCAAAACTTGTTTACATTTCACTCCACTGATACGTTTGTCCTCACTGCAGTTAGTGTTGTCAGCTGATTGGCTGAGCTGGGGTGGGGGGGTGCTGTAGCAGCCTTTATGAGGCCGTGTTGTCCGAATGCGATGTACAGCTATGTTTTTTTCTGTAGGCTTCCTGGCAGGTTGGAGGTCAAAAGTGGATGGAGACGAGCTTTCCCTGATGGCGTGCGTCTTTTTTTGGTGCTCGGCAGATTGAACCTATACAGCTGCTCCGCTTTCCCTCTGCACCGCCTGTGCATGAGAGCAGAAAAGGCGAATCTGGAGGAGTCGTGATGCCCATCTCAATGAGGAGGGGGTGGAGTAGGGAGGTTGTGCACAGTGCAGTGGAGGAGAGATGTTGCAAGTCGTCTCTTATAGAGAACCCAAGAGGGACTAGTGTAAAAATATATGGGGGGGAAAAATAAGGAGCCTGCAGGAGTCGTGATGTACAGCTCAGTGTCATGCCAGAAAGAGATCAGTGTTTAAAGACTTGTAAACACGGCTTTAAAGAAAAAAAAAAAGCCATCAGCTCACTAGTACCTTCTTGCAACCACTAAGTGGTTCTGTGCATGGCTTGCATTGTACCATAGTCACATTTCAGTTAGCTTTAGACCACCGAAGTATTTGTAATGAAACCCTGTGATTACTCAGCACAACAGTGGTTGCATTACTTGCACGACTACCACCTCTGCACACAAAAAACACATTTACTCTAAAAAGAGTATAGTGTGGGACCTTGAAGCAGCAATTCAGAAGAGACCCAGTTGTAAGCAAGAGCTTTTATTAAAAATTCACAGCCAGTAAAGTCATAGCTTAGATGTTGCAGCCGGTCTCGTCTCAGTCAGGATCACCTCGCCACTTGAGACTAGAGCCAGTCGACTTGGGGATGTTTTCTTAATCTCACTTGCAGCTCTTCCTGCAAGAGAAAGATGGGTGGAACAATGCAGCAATCACAATATTTGAAAAAAATAAATCTGATGGCGACAGTTTTGTGACATTTGGCAAGAAAATAATTTGTTGCTGCAGCAACAACTCACGTTGCCGCTGGCATGGCTGTTCACAGGAGTTTGTGCTGCTGGGATAACACACCGCCGTGGCACAGTGGAAGAACACCTGGAAGAGTTGGAAATAGCACAGTTTGTCAAGGAAACTATAATGCCACGTCACTTAAGGGGGCCGACATGATCGTGTATTGGACCGTACCGTGTCTTGCTGAGGCAAGTAGTGGGTTTGGTCCACGAATGTAAACATTTTAACGACAAAACGTTTGTGGTGTGTTGGGAACTGAAGTCCAGAGGAGCCATCCACAGGGGACACGGTGGTCAGGTAGCGGTCATCATGGTAGGGACACCTGGAGCCAAAAAGAGCTCATGTTTAAACACAAGTGTAGGAATGTTCACATAAGTGGTGGTGTTGTGTACATACCCGTCATTCAGAAGGTCCCACTGTGGCAGGCCGTTAGGATTGGGGGTGGAGGTAGCCCAGCAGTGCTCCAGGGTCAGTACGAGGTTTGGGTCAGACCTCTCCAGTATTCCGACCTCAACATAGACCGGTTGCCTCAGGGCTTTGGTGATGGGGTAGGCATCTGCAGTGTAGAAGGAGCTGTACGCCACTTTTTCTGCAGTAGGGGGGGGGGGGGGGGGAACTGTTTTAGTGCTTCTGCTGTAGTGGGCGTCTCCAAGGCTATGGTGCCACTCACCCTCCACGCAGCCCTTTGAGTTACACTGTCCGTTGCCCAGTCGGAGCTCCACTCGGAGGGGTCCAGCAGCAGCAACCGGCATAGGTGCAGGAACACCGTTCACCTCCATGACAAGTGCTTCCACAGCCGTGCCAGAAAACCGACACTGAAACAATACCCTGTTGGGGGAGGGAGAGACTCAGGAAATCTCAGTGGGCCTGAAACGCCAATAAAAGATTTCCGATTTCACACAGACTCACTCAAAATGGCTGTCTCTGGTGATCGAGCCTCTGGGTCCAATTCCCACTTCATAAGAGGAAGACATGTGGTTCTCGTACACCACATAACCCTCTTCCTCCTGTAGAAGGAAATGGAGCACTCAAACGTTTAGTCGAGCCACAGAAAGACACATTAAAAAAGGAAAAACATGGCAGACGTGTCAAGCAGATTTCAGGATTTAAATAATCTAGTTTTTTTGGCCTGTGGGGAAACTCAAACTGGGTATTTCACAGCATTAGTCCCAGATTTAAATAATGTCTAACACTTCAGCTCAAGCAGAGAATGCAGCCACCTTGATTGTAGTACCACATGCAGTCACAGGGAACTGAAAGATGGCGAAACCCGAGGTGAAGTCCACAGGGTTGCAGGAGGCGTCGTCCGTCTCTCGCAGGCTGAGTGACTCCACGTCGACGTAGGGCAAAGTGGCACTTCGAGCCAAGACCACCACAAACTGGCCATCCCTGGTACACTGCACAGTCACTGGGGGGAGAAGAAAAAAACAGATGCATTATTCAGTTGCAGGTGATATTTTACTCACCACGTAGGATTAATTTGAGGTAGTAGTCAAGCATGGGTACCTCCGTTCCCATAGTGGCACTGCCGCCCGTCGAAGCAGCAGTCGATTTTTTCACACTGCTCAGCGGTGATGTCTTCAGTCCCACACTGGATCTTGAAATGCTGCTCCACCTGGCATTTATCAACGGGAGCTCCATGTTGAGGGTCCTTGGCCTGCTGCTGAGGAAGAAGAGGAGTTTGGTGTTTCTGCACAGGCCGCATCCACTGATGCTGGGCAGCAACATCACGAGCCAAAACAACAACCACCGCCAGCAAACCACCAAACAGCCACTTGAAAAGCTCCATTGTGGTATGAGTAACTACACACTGCACCAAAAGCTGCTGTGATTGTAACACCTACAGCACCGACGCAGGCTTTATAGGATGATTGATTACGCAGCCGCTCACTGAGAGTCCCGCCTCTCATCGTTAGGAGTCAATTGGGTGGCAGCCCTTCAGAGTTAATCAGCTGGGTGCTGACAGGTGGAGCTTATTGTCTGCTCATCTGCCTGAAAAGAAGCGATTACACTGATCTGTCTGTAAAAAGACTTGGGTTGCAGGCAGTGAATTCCCCGACACCTGGTCTTTTTCACTCCGAGTTTGAACATCAATTTACACAAGATGACCATCTTGACTGTGACACACACTTATAACTATAACTGTCTTTCACCGTCTCCCACTTGCACCACCTGTATAAACGCTGTCTTTTTCTGTCTTTTCATCCACACAAGATGTATGGGCGGTACACCCAGGAGCTGGGTGTGTATGCCAAGGAGGAAGCGGCCCGCCTACGGGATGGAGGAGGAGTGCGGGACGGCGGAGGCCTGCGGAGGAACACCAGCGTTCGCAGTCGTGCTGCCGATCTTCTGGAGTATGAGAAAGACCCCTGTGCAAAGTGCCAATGTAAGTGATGATCGTGGTTGTTAGGGTGGCAAGGTGGGCAGGTAGTGCAGTGCTTGTGTTGTGAAGGTCAGACCAAAGCAGAGCTCATGAACAGAGTCGATCTGGTGCGTGTGTGTGTGTGTGTGTGTGTGTGTGTGTGTGTGTGTGTGTGTGTGTGTGTGTGTGTGTGTGTGTGGAAGCTGTGTGAAAACATGGACTTGTTCAAGTAAAGCAGAGCGCCTACCGGACACAAGGGAGCAGGACAGGATGTGAACAAGATTGAATGTGACTGATCTGAGCAATGACCTCCAGCCAGCAAGGGCTGTCTCAATGTCAGACAAAGACCGCCCCCCCTGCTGGCCGTCCAGCAGCCCACCATGTAAACGAGTGTGTGTGTGTGTGTGTGTGTGTTTTTGTTTCTCTGAGCAGAACTCTGATCTGAACTGTCAGATTATTTTATGTCTAGTCTTCCCAGATGACTGCAGATAAGGGAGTGGCACCACTTTAGACTTCAGACTGACTCCACAATAGAGGAATGACAGATCTAGACTGTGTGTGAGTGTGTGTGTGTGTGTGTGTGTGTGTGTGTGTGTGTGTGTGCTCTCAATTTTCATTAACCTTCATTTATGCAAGTTGCTGAAATCACAGATTGTCTTGCAAGTCAACAAAGCAGCAGTGCATTTTCTTAGTTCACCCAAATTGAAACGTTAGAGCTACTTTGTGGTGTTGTAATAATAATCCCCGTAGAAACTATTCACCCTGCCGTCCGGGGGATATTGACAAGGACGCTGCTTTGGTGAGTGACACGTTGCAAAGTCATTCGATGCTGTGAGCTCCACAATGGCCTGGTGGATTCAACTTAAACCTGATGGAAAAATAATATTATTGAAAATCAAATCTGAATCTTCTGTGATGGTGAACTACATATATTTGAGTAATTATGCTACAAATCCATAGTCTGGTTTTCACCATACTAAGGTCAATCTTTTAAGATTGAACATTAGTCTGGGGAAGCTGCGCTTTGTTTCTACTGCTCAAGAGGCGGGATCAATGGGCATCGTTCAAATGACTCCGTACGCAATTGGATAGTCCTACAACCAATCAGAGCGTGCCAGGAGAGAATGGCCGTTTCTGATTGGAGCCAAAGATTCTGGCAATGTAACAGCGAAAGTAAGCCTGAGGGTGTCCAGCCTAAACTGCCGAGCGAAATCCAAATTTCCCGGAAGTTCAGGCAGGGTTCACCCAGCCTAACAAATCCAGAATTTGCCTGGGAATCATCGCATTATTTTCTTCAGTATTCAGTGATAGTTCGTTGTTGTCAATGCATTGGTGTGAACAGTTAGCCGTTAAGACTTTGTTGCACACACAAATTTTTGATTTTGTTGACCCTTAGATGCAAAAATCAACACAAACATCTTCGAACATATCTCGTTTAAAGGGAGAGTATGGTGGGTTTGTTTTTCCCACGTGGTCGCACCAGAGAGCCAATGTGGCCGGGTTCCAGGATCCGTTTCTGCCTCTTTGCCCTTGTGACTGGGGATGTGATTAAAGCTTGATACATTGCTCCGTAGGTGAAAGTCACACTATAGCAGCCTAGCCTCGCTCGCTGTAATGGAAGCCATTTAAAACAATCACTCTCAGATCAGCAGCCAGCCCGAGTGATTTGTGTGCTCGCTGTCTGTGTGCTGTTTGCTCATAGATCAAGCTTTGTGTTTTTATATTTTTAGACCCCGTTTAGAGAGACGGCTCAGGCTGGACGGGCTCCGCTGTTGTCTTGTTAAGTAATGTGTAAAGAGAACACCTTCACATTTTGTAAGTGGGAGTTTTTTTTTAGTGTTTTCCTCTCATGTGCATGTGTGGGAACATCATCTCTGTGGGTGATGTACTATGAGTGTGTGAGTGTGTGCCTCGGGTTCGGATCAGTAACTGGAGCTGCAGCTTTTTGAACAAGGCAGCCTACACACACACACAGCCAAGGGCTCTGCTACCGGTCGTGATGGAGAGCTAAAAGCATGTACTGCCTCAATACCTTCATTTTGACTCCTAGGGTGAATTTTTCTGGCATTTTATAGCTGATGTTACTCCGATCTACTCCGCGGTGCAGCATCCTTGAGCGTTGTTGTGCTACAGCACTTTTTTTATATATATGTGGTAAAAAAAACCTCCAGTATTTATAGTGTGATAACAGCTCGTTTGGCTTGCAGGACTAGCAGAGGTGGAGAACATGTCTCGCGTTGGGTGCGTTTTTTTTATTTTTTTCTAACGGGATCAGGAGGTGACATCTGTGATCGCCACTGAGCCTGCGGATGTGAGCCAGAGCCAAGATGCAACGCGGAAGTGTGTGTTATACAGGTGCCAGACGAGATGTGTGTGTGAGAGAGAGAGACAGAGACAGAAATAGAAAGAAAATCTTGGAAATCTTGTCCAACTGTAAAACAAACATCTGTTAAAGAACATGGAGGTCTAATTTGCACCGATAAATCTTTAAACATGAGTGCGGTTTGTATGCGTTCTCTGTTGGCAGCGTATCCTCCAGCAGGTGTCCCGGGCAGCTCGCCACGTCACACACACACAGTTGTGATGCATCCGGAGAGTCCACACACACACCCTCCATGACCCAAAACCTGCACCAGAAAGACTTTTTATTAGATTAGTATATCGTTTATTATATCTGGGGAGTAGCAAGATATTTATGATCACAATCCTGAAGGGGGAGTGCTACTTTTTTTCCCATTATAAACACATAGTAAAGCAGCATAGTCTCAAAAATGACAAATTGTAGACAAAGAAGCATACAATCATGATGTATCTATGATATTTCATGTCATACGTGCATTTTATTTTAGAAATAGTTTGGTGTCGTTATGGAACTCCGTTCAGCCTTAAAGGATAAGTCTGTTGATATTCTATTTTTTTCTTCTTGTCAACAACAACTAATAATAATAATAATAATAATAATACCTCTTGACTTCCCTACTCGGCCGAAATGTAAACTTTTTAAAAAACTTTAAAAAAAAAAAAACAATATACAAAGTCGGTACAAGTGAGTACTTCTGTCACTCGAGTTGCAACAATTAGTTGAGTCTTAAAGTGTTTCTGGCATGCAGAGGAGAAACACACCTCTTAATGGTAACACGGATGAAGCCCATTCTCTACTCTTCGATGCCTATGTGATGGATTTGAACAATAACTAACACCAGAGAATAATCTCTTGTCTTGCTTGGCTTCGCAGACAACACTCGGTGTTAGTAGGATCAATGCATTGATTACCGATTACCGTCTTCCTCTCTCTCCGTCTGTCTACTTGATGGATCTCGACCGTCGGGGTTTGTTTTTTTTTCTTTTATGAAATATGGATCTGGTAAATGTGTTAGTAGCACATTTAAGCATCTCTTGGGGCGGACACATCCACGGATGCTCTGGATGTGAAAGTGAATTCCAGACTCTGGCAGTGTCCGCAGACAAGAGGAAATGAGTCCAGCGACGCCTCTTTTAGCTGACCCAGCTCACAGTTACAGATTTGAATGTAATGGTAGAATTCATAACCGTGACCCAGCTAAGTTTTGTCTCTGTTTTCTTCACATCTCTTTATAATTTAAAATTAAAATACATTCCTGATTAAAAAAAAAAAAGAAATCTGTGAGTGGAAGTTTCAAACAAGCAGCGTATGTCGTAACTATGGACCACGAAGCTCAAATAAACTTCCAGACGATGTGTTTTAAGACCTAAAAATAAAATAATAATGATAAAAGTCTGAAGTGGTTTTCCCAGGAAGAAAGTATCTCTGGTGACAGGCTTACAATCTGTTATCAAAACGTATTTTTATATAATCACACTCCTATATTTTGTATTTTAAAATGTGTAGAATTTGGTCTGTGTCTTTGGTTTATTTATATACTATTTTAATTCACATAATACATTTAAGTGTATACGGTGCTTTGTGTATGAGATGTACTAGCCTCGGCTTCCCGGCCGAAATCCTTCCATGCATCCCCTTCTCCTCATTTACTACATATAAGTTTCTTTTCTTTGCCTTCCAGTCTGACGCAGCTGCTTCTCTTCACTCAAAAACAATGTCTTTCTCCAGACACTTGTCACACGTTGGAGATTAATTTCAGAGATTTGTTTCTGCGCCCTCAGTGTGTGCGTCTCGCTGCCAGAAGTTCCTGATCTCGCGGGTGGGGGAGGACTGGATCTTCCTCATCCTGCTGGGCCTGCTCATGGCTCTGGTCAGCTGGGTCATGGACTATGCCATCGCCTTCTGCCAAGAAGGTAGGAAAGAGAGGAAAGAGCCAGAGGCAACGTATTAATCTGCGAGGAGCCGTGTTTTATAGCGAGGCCTCGAGAAGGTAGATGCTAAATATTGACACAAATTGCTGCAGAGTTATATTGCTCTTCAGTTGGCTAACAAAGTGTCTTTCATTAATATTTAAAGGATCATTATATATTTACAATAACATTTTTACACCCAGGATCAAATGCATCAATCTTGACACTTTAATTAATCCAGCAGGTGTCGAGGTCCACACTAATTAATTAATAAAAATTAAAAACTAAAATGCTCTGAAATGATTAACCCTTAATGAATCAGTACATTCCTATACAGATCATTTTTGATGTTTTAAATGAAGATTTGAGTCCATCTTCCTTTCTCACATCATTAAAAAAAATATATTTTTAAATTATTTAAATAGCAGTGAGTGATTTAGTTTCTCCTGCATTTCTACTGAGATTAAGCTGTGTGTGTGCATGTGTGTGTGTGTGTGTGCAGCACAGAAGTGGATGTACGGTGGACTGGACAGTAACATGCTTCTGCAGTACATCGCCTGGGTCACCTATCCCGTAGTGCTCATCACATTCTCAGCAGGATTCACACAGATACTGGCTCCTCAGGCCGTGGGTAAGACGCACAACTATTTATGCATGAATATAATAATATTCACGTGTCGTATACCAGTTTGAATCATGTTATAATGCACCATGATTTCTCCAAGGACATGGCTCTGTGCGTTTCTCAGTGGTCACGTCTGCAGGAAATCCATACAATATACCTCTGATGAGATGTTGGTACAGAAAACTACATGAATACCAATCAGCCACCACCCCCCACCCACCTCCCTCGCTCTTCATTCATCCCCCTCATCCCTCTCTCTTTAATTGCTTTCTTTCAACTCCCCTTTCCTCCACTCTCCATCATCCCACCTGGCATCTCTTTCTTCTTCTTCACCTCGCAGGTTCGGGTATTCCCGAGATGAAGACGATCCTGAGGGGGGTGGTGCTGAAGGAGTACCTGACCTTTAAGACTTTTGTGGCCAAAGTCATCGGTCTGACCTGCGCTCTGGGCAGCGGGATGCCTCTGGGGAAGGAGGTAGAGAGCTCGCCTTCATCACAGTCACAAAAAAATTACACGTGACAAATTGCAAATTGCTTGGCAGTTTTTTTTTTTTTAAGTTTCCTGTCTGGGTCGAGATATAACAATCTTGCTTTTTGCTGCAAAAAAAAGTGATTCAGTGCTAATCATGCCTGCATTTTCGACAGTTTGGGGGTAATTTTAAATCTGAGTCATGCTTTAAACATTTTCTGAATGATGCTACTGAACAGCAGGCTCCACTAAAATGTGCTTTCTGTCATATGCTGCGTACTAACATCCTAATCTCTTGCTCCCTCTCAGGGACCCTTCGTTCATGTTGCCAGTCTGTGCGCCGCTCTGCTGAGCAAATTCATGGCTCCTCTTTTCGGAGGGATTTACATGGTGAGGACTGTGACGGCATTTGAATAAAAAAAGAGAGAGAGAGGCAGATTTTCTGATGCGCAAATTAAAACCGAGTTATACGACTTTTTAAGGCCCTTCACAGATTATGTGTCAACATCACCATCAACTAAATGTTCTCTCTTAACGATACAATTCGATGTTTTTTAATTAACAAACCATTATATTTACGGTGTGGTGTTTACGATCGTCGCTTATTCACCTCTGTGACGCTGCACAACAAATACACAAATCCAGCCTCAAATTACAGACTGCAGCTTTCAAGAAATTGTTCCTCTTTTTTATTTAATTCATTTTGAAAAGATGAATCCACTTAAGGTAACAGGACTTTTTTTTAACCTTTTCGCTTTGCTACTTCCGCATAATCCAAATGATTAAAAGTGCATTTATTTTTTTCAATCAAATTATTTTTTAAATCGATATCGGAGTACATTATACAGCACAACATATATATACAACATTTTCTTTTTCTTTAAAAAAAAATATATATATATATATATATATATATATATATATATATATATATATACATACACACACATCTACATATACACATACATATACCACGCACACATACACACCAACATGTACGAATACAAAGACATACATACATACATACATACATAAACACATACAGAAATATAAATTAAAGACAAAAATAAAAAATAGGGTGAAAACAAACGGTCTACAAGATACTATTCTTATTTTAAATCACATTTACTGCTGATGATTAAAGTATCACAGTGTGGATTTTTTTTCACTGAGGCATATATTGGGTAGAAATGAGGATGGGCAACATTCAATCTATTTTTCCTTGTCTTCAAAGATGCGAAGCTGAAAGAACATTCTCACACAGACGCCATCACGGCTGCTCCTTAAAAAAATGTTGGTGTTTTACTCGACTTTCTGCCGTTCCCCAGGACACGCTCTCACCTCCATGCATGTGAGACCAGGTCCTGGGCTTCTGTCTATTTCTGCAGTGGACAGTGGGCTAAGCTTCTCCTCCATGCACCAGCAGCAACAGCATCCTCATCAATACGCTGGAAGATAGACTGCTGTGATGAAGAGGAAAGGAGAAATTCAGCTAGACTCAAATAGTCCAGTTACACATAATCTGTCTGGGAAAATGTGAATTCCGTTCACGGCTGAATCGAGACTGTGTTTCTGCTGAAGCCTGTTTGATTGTGTGTGGTTTGGATAATAAGTTGGATGAGACTTTCCTGGAGCAGTCAAATGAAAGGTAACCTCCACACTCACACATATTTCTGTCTCTTTTTTCTTTCTCCCCCCCCAAATCACTTTCCGTGCTAAAGGAAGAGCCCTTTGAGGGAAGCAAGGTACGAAATGCACGAGTCAGATAGTTTCTTTTATTGCCAATTCCATCCACATTAATAATCCATGCCGTCCATTTCAGAAGCGGACACAGATTGATGCTTTTCCATTTTGTCTGCGCTGTTTGATTCTGTTCGGTGAACCGTCGCGGCGGGGGAATCGATCTGTGGCTCCTTTGCCTCCATACAAACATCTCATTCCCCCATGATTTCCACTCTCAGTCCTGGGGTTTTTCCCAATTATAGCCTCCCATGTCCCACCACTCACATATGTAATGTGGTATGTGCAAGGATACAGCTGCAGCAGCAGCTTTGTAGTAGAACTGTTGCATTTGTAAAGAGTTGGTGACTGCTTTTGTTTTTTGTGTGTGTGTGTGTGTGTGTGTGTGTGTGTCTCATCGGACAGAACGAGCTGAGGAACACGGAGATGCTGTCGGCTGCCTGTGCCGTGGGTGTGGGCTGCTGCTTCGCCGCCCCAATTGGAGGTAAGAGGACACGGCTGCAGCCTGCAATTGAATGGCGTCTAATTAAGGGAGATAATTAACAGGGTAATTAGATGAGGAGAATTTTACCCCGCCAGCAGGAGAGCGGTTGCCAATCTTGGTCAGTCCGTAACCGTATTTGATGGATGGGTGGATGGATGGATGGATGGATAGGGAGGTAGGTAGGTAGATACATAGGTATGTAGGTGTTAGGTAGGTAGGTGGGTAGGTAGATGCATAGGTAGATAGGAAGTGGGGAGGTAAATACGTAGGTAGATAGGTGGGTAGGTAGGTAGGTGGGTAGGTGGGTGGGTAGGTAGGTAGATGGGTAGGTGGGTAGGTAGGTAGGTAGATGGGTAGGTACATAGGTAGGTAGGTAGGTAGGTAGGTAGGTAGGTAGGTAGATACATAGGTAGGTAGATACATAGGTAGGTAGGTAGGTAGATACATAGGTAGGTAGGTGATAGGTAGGTGGGGAGGTAGATAGGAAGTGGGGAGGTAAATACTTAGGTAGATAGGTAGGTACGTGGGTAGGTAGGTAGATGGGTAGGTGGGTGGGTAGGTAGGTAGATGGGTAGGTACGTAGGTAGGTAGGTAGATAGGTAGATACATAGGTAGGTAGGTAGATGGGTGGGTAGGTAGGTAGATAGGTAGATACATAGGTAGGTAGGTAGGTAGGTAGATACATAGGTAGGTAGGTGATAGGTAGATAGGTAGGTGGGTAGGTAGATAGGAAGTGGGGAGGTAAATACTTAGGTAGGTAGGTGGGTAGGTGGGTGGGTAGATGGGTGGGTAGGTAGGTATATACGTAGGTAGATGGGTAGATAGGTAGATACGTAGGTAGATGGGTAGGTAGGTACGTAGGTAGGTAGGTAGGAAGGTAGATTTGTAGGTAGGTAGGTAGATACGTATGTAGGTAGGTGGGTAGGTAGATAGTTAGGTAGGTAGGTAGGTAGGTAGGTAGATACGTAGGTTGGTAGGTAGATACGTAGATAGGTAGGTAGATACGTAGGTAGGTAGGTAGGTAGATCTTTATGTCATTGCAGGTTATACAACAAAACTTTGTTTGGAGTCTCTAGTCTCTAAATAAATAACAAATATAAATATAAAAATGTAGAGAATATAAATATATGAATATAAAAATACACAAAGAATGCGTCAAAGAATGTTTCTTCTTGTTTTCGGTGACCTTTTTTCTTTTGAGCTTCTGTCGGGTCCAAATGTCCCTTTTGATCCAAATCCATTTGCGTTCTTGTTTTTCAGATGATGAATCTTAATTGATTAACACTAAGTAGCTGTTATTATGTATCTCACGATCTTCCTCTGCAAACTGAGTTGCTGACCTTTCGTTGAAATGTTCAAACTTTTGCATTTTGGTGATTTATCGTGATGCTGTTTTTTCAAGCCTTTTCTTGAATAATGCCTTTGTTTGTTTGTGTGGTGCAGGGGTGCTCTTTAGTATCGAGGTCACATCTACGTTTTTTGCGGTGAGGAACTACTGGAGGGGCTTCTTCGCCGCCACCTTCAGTGCGTTCATATTCAGAGTGCTGGCGGTGTGGAACCAGGAGGAAGGTATTTATATATCAAAGCTCTAATTTCACATTTTAAAAACAGTTTTTTGTGTTTGTGTATCTGGGATCGTTTGTCATTTTGCTTCTTTGTGTTGTTGTTTTTTTTACAGTTGGATTGATCATAAATAAGATCTCATAAAGTTAGAGAATGTGATTTGAAAATGTTTTATCACATTATTTAAAGCCCCCACATCTCCTCTTCTTTTTACCTCAGAGACCATCACCGCGCTCTTCAAAACCCGTTTCCGTCTCGACTTCCCGTTCGACCTTCAGGAGCTGCCGGCGTTTGCCATCCTTGGGTGAGTGTGTGTGTGTGTGTGTGTGTGTGTGTGTTTCTCTGGACTGACGCCACGTTGAACTGATCCCAGAGCAGTTTGGCACCTGAGTTTGCTGAAAAGATCTAGACTCCGAGTCTCTCTCCTGGTCACATTCACATTTACGCCGGGAGTCTGAAGGTTGATTTTTTTTGTATTGGAGGAACGGGGGCGTAACTGTATCCACATCGTCGTGCGCAAATTTGATTTGTTTGATGCCAAACCGTTATTGAATGGAGAAAAATAAGAAGTGATCATTGGTTGGCTTCCTGTCAAAGAGCCGCAGAAAAGTGAGGATTGTTTTTTTGCTGGCAGTGTGATTGCAGTTCAGTGTAGCTGCTGGTTTTGTTTTTGCCCCGGGATGCTCTTCTGTTTCACCTCCAACAGACCAAACGGTGTGTCTTTGTCTGTCTGCAGGATCGCTTGTGGTTTTGGCGGTGCTCTGTTTGTCTACCTGAACCGGCTGATTGTAGAGTGCATGAGGAAACAGAAGACTATTAACAAGTTCCTGCTGAGGAAGTGAGTATCCGATTCCCGATGTGTCTCACACTCACAGACGTTGTTGGGAAATGTGTTTGCTTTCTTGCCAATTAGTTAAATGACGCGGATCAATACCGCTCATATCTGTATGCAGGGTTCGTACGGGTGCTGGAAATCTTTGAAAACACTTCATTTAATGTGATGAAACAATAAGTAGACAGAATACTGAGTATTGTATTGTATGTATACAAATATGTAGTTTACCACAGCTGGAAGGTGCTGGAAAAGCATGCACCTTGAAATGCTTGAAAAGTGCTTGAATTTGATTTTGGAAAAGGTGTAGGAACCCTGTGTACAGTCAGTTTGCATGAAGCTACAGCCAGCAGATGTTTAGCTTAGCTTAGCATAGCATACAGACTGGAAGTAGGGGAAAGCAGCTGGTTGGTGGATTAAGTTATTTTTGGGCAGAGCCACGCTAGCTGTTTCCCCCTGTTTCCATTCTTTGTGCTAAGCTAATTCTCTGGTGGCTGTAACTAAAGGGTCTTCTCATCTAACCTCTTGGCAAGAAAGCAAATGTTGATATTTTCCAAAAAGTATTGTATTATTCCTTTGAAATCCCAATATTTATTTTTCATACAGGTAATCTCATTGAGACCCAGGTTCTCATTCACAAAATAAATATTCAAGATGCATAGAAATCCTGCTAATGTGCTCTTAAACGTGTGTTTAAAATGTCTGGATGTCACATTTATAACGTGATACTGGACTGTGTCGGCAAAGTTGGGTCCATCCTCACTAGCAGATATCAGGATATACATGTACAGAGTGACAAGCACACCCATTAATGACCCCACAGTCCATCTCTTCCTGTCAGGCGACTGGTGTATCCCGCTCTCGTCACCCTGCTGGTCTCCACGCTCACCTTCCCGCCGGGCTTCGGCCAGTTCATGGCAGGACAGGTGAGAAAATGCTTCCATGCTCTGGACTCGCTGGGGCGATCAATGTCATTTTTGTTCTCCTCTTCTTCGTTAGCATAAGCTGTTCAATACCTGCCATGTTTCCTGATATGGATGAAGACAAAGGTAAATGGTAAAAATGGTAAATGGCCTCATTTATAAAGCACTTTTCTCCAAAGCGCTTTACAGGAATGACTGACATTCACTCACACATTCACACACCGACGGCGGACCAATTAGGGTGAGGTGTCTTGCTCAGGGACACCAGGCACTCAGCTAGGAGGAGCCGAGGATCGAACCGGCAATCTTGCGGTTGCCAGCCAAACGCTCTACCTCCTGAGCCAAACCCCCAAAGGCAAAACAACAAAACAAATATAAGCTTGATAAACATCTTTGAACAAATGCAACCAACAGAAAAACGATTTTTATTGTTTTACTATAATTTTACATCCAGGATTGTCTACTCATGCTTCTCAATAACTCACTAGATGACCACTGCAGTATTTGTGCAAATAAACCCACAAAGAAATAAGCCTCTGGTACTGAGTAAGTGGATGCAGAGATATTATGCTGCCACAGTGGCTCTAATATGTCATAGTTTGTAGTGCACAGATAACAAAAAAAAAAAAATTCAAGTTCCAGGACAATCTGCTCAGTATCATCAATGCCATCATCAATCATTAGGGGTAAGAAACATTGGGATGATTTCTCCTCTCGTCCTCAGCTGACGCAGCACGAGTCTCTGGTCGCTCTGTTCGACAACCGCACGTGGTGCCGGCAAGGCGTGGCGGAGGAGTTCGACTACATCAGCCACCACCACGCCTGGAAACACCCCCAGGTCAACGTCTTCATCACACTCATCCTCTTCATCATCATGAAGGTAAGGCCCGTCCACACAATGTGGAAACGTTGAGGATTTAACGACCACTCGATGGTTTGATAACTCGGCACTCTGTCTCAGTTCTGGATGTCGGCGGTGGCGACCACCATGCCAGTTCCATGCGGGGCCTTCATGCCAGTGTTTCTCATCGGTGAGTACGATCTACTGTGATTTCTAATGTTTTCTACTGCAGTGACGAGAATGGACGCCTTTAAACAACCGCTATCTGTGTGTGTGACGGACAGGTGCGGCATTTGGCAGACTTGTTGGGGAGATCATGGCAACTATGTTTCCTGATGGCATTCATGCTGACGGCAGCGTGTATCCCATAGTCCCCGGCGGTTATGCTGTAGTCGGTGAGTTATTTTCATTTATTTTAGTTTTTGTCCATAACACGGGGTCGTCACTTTACCTTCATAATTATTGGGCCACTTTTCCCGCATGGGATTGAAGTTGTCCTCGCTGCAAAGCTGCAGCCATATTTATCACTTCATGCCAGCTTATGGAAGGTGACTGATGAAAATGGATTCCACTTCACATTTTTGGACCGGAGTAAAATAGGAAATCGTTCCATAAAAATAAAAAATTGCCACGCTTGTATTGTGCTGAATTAGAATGACATCCTGCAGAAAATATGCTTTGGATTGGAAACTCTACTCTGATTAGTAACACAGATGCACATTTATCCTTGTTTCTATATCCAAGGTTCATATGGGTGCTGGAAATCCTTGAAAATGCTTGAATTTTAATGTGGTGTTTTCAAGGTTTGAAAAGTGCTTGGATTTAGAATAAAGTGCTTGTAATGTTTGTTCTATGTGATGACATCTATGATAGAACAGAGAAAAGAAGATCTCCATATTTGAGGGACTGAAAACAGCATTTTCTGACATTTCTGCATGAAAAATGACTTTTGATGATGAACAGATGATGAAAATAGTCAGTGATTATATTTCTGTGGATCTGTTAGTGGAATTAGTTTTCCTTTCATTTGTGGTTCTTCTGTAAAAAGCTGTCTCCAAACATCATGTTGGTTGTTTAGAGGACAATAACATCTAATTTAATGTGATGAACAAGTGACATAATAAGTAGACTGAATACTGACCATTGGATTGATAGAAATATGGAGTTTACCACAGCTGGAAGGTGCTGGAAAAGCATGGAAATGCACCTGGAAATGCTTGAAAGGTGCTTGAATTTGACTTTGGAGAAGGTGTAGGAACCCTGTATATATCGCACACTAAATCATCCTCTTTTAACCAAGTGTGAATGGTTTTAAAGATATTTTGCTGGTATTTTCCAGGTGCTGCAGCCTTGTCTGGAGCGGTCACCCACACCGTATCCACAGCAGTCATTGTGTTTGAGCTGACCGGTCAGATCTCTCACATCCTGCCTGTGATGATCGCCGTGATCCTGGCCAACGCCGTGGCCCAGTCGCTCCAACCGTCACTGTACGACTCCATCATCCGCATCAAGAAACTCCCTTATCTGCCCGAGCTGGGCATGGGGCACCACGAGTGAGTCTACCCGCCTGTTTGTTTTACAATTCATGCTCAGGATGGCTTTTCCCTCCCTCTCTTTGCATCCACATCTCCTCCCATGTTTCAGGAAGTACAATATCCGCGTGGAGGACATCATGGTGAGGGACGTACGCTTCATCACGCTTAACTCTTGCTATCGGGACCTGCAGGAGATGCTGCTTACTGGTCAGCTCAAAACACTGGCCCTGGTTGAGTCCAGAGGTAAGTGCATGGTGGGTAAATGTCTCTGGGGGTTCAACTTGATACTTTGATGAATGCATTACTTCAGGAATATGAACACGTTTTTATACAAATCCCTCTAAAACATTTAGAAACTACAACTGTTGTAACCGAGAATACATACAGTATTCTCTCCATTCAGGATAAATAACTCAATTTATCAGTTTTATTATCATCTCAAAATGATCATTCAGTCAACCTGCAGTTTAATTAATTAACCCCACAATAAATCCTATTTTCATGAAGCTTGTTCCTTGTGTCAGTGTGTAGACTAAATATATCAGAAACACCTTTTACTCTCACAGAATATAATTCAACAGCATCACAGGTTGAATAACAGTTAAACAGTGTTATCTTCCTAAAGGGAGGGTTTCTTAAAGGGCTGATATATTAGTTTTACTCTAAACGGCTTATCGAAGCTGACACAGCCCCTTCATAACAGTGGTTTTATGTG
This sequence comes from Chelidonichthys spinosus, assembly GCA_029853015.1. Lineage (NCBI taxonomy): Eukaryota > Metazoa > Chordata > Actinopteri > Perciformes > Triglidae > Chelidonichthys > Chelidonichthys spinosus. The sequence continues at coordinate 22,075,866 of CM056827.1, read as the reverse complement.
ACCTCTGTGAGCTTCGTCTCCTCTTCCTCCCCTTCCTCCCCCTCCAGACTCCATGATCCTGCTGGGCTCCATAGAGCGCCTGCAGCTCCAGTCGCTGCTGTCCTTCCAGCTGGGTCGCCAGCGGCGGCTGGAGTACCTCCGCCTGCTGGCCCAGGACAACGGCACCCACGACCCGCTGCCCAGCCTGACCACCGACAGCACGCCCAGCTCCCCCTGCTCCAACACCCACATCAACGCCTCCAACGCCAGCGCTCGCCAAGCGGTCCGCTTCCTGGTGAGCACCCAACAGGTGTGAGGCGTCCGGGGGCGCCAGGGCTGGGGGGTTTGCTTTAAAAGTAGATCAGGCACAGCATGTGTGAAGCATGTAGCAGTAGGTAAAGGCACGGATGGAACATGGTAAGTGTTGACTCCTTAAATGTGCTTTATTTCCACATTAACACGTGTCCTCTGTGTCTCTGTCGTCTGTGCCCTTACCTGTGCTGTCCTTGTGTATGTGCATGTGCTTGTGTTTCCTGTGGCCGTGTGTGTGTGTGCATGTGTGTTTGTGCGTGGCTTCCTCTGTTAATATACTTTCCATGTAGATCTCCACAGAGGAGTCTTCCTCCTTCAGCCCGGTGGTTTCCAATGTTCAACTTCCTCTGAAATCCGCCTTGAAAACTGTGTCTGCCGTCAGCGAAACGGAGACGCCAAACAGTACGTACTTTACAGCGCCGCAACAACACACACACACACACACACATATCTATTTTGAGATCTATCTCAGTGCTTTGACCATGCCCCTGTCATCAGCTGTCTCTGATATTTTATATCTAATGTTTATTACTAATTGTAATTCTTTTTCAAATGTATTATTATTTCGTTTTTTCTGTAATTTCTCTGTTATTATGTATTAATTGTGTACAAAAACCAGATGATACATCTCAAGGGGTTTATCCTAAATAAACAAATACACAAAGCAACCCTGAAGTCCAATACTGAACACAGACAAAATAATCAGATTTCAAATCCAAATAAAAAACAAGATTTTTTTTCCCTCTCAGGCTCTCAGACGCTGTCCTGTGCGGACCAAGACAAGGATCTGCTGGAGGTGAGAAAGAGAGAAGGATACCATATATACATGCGTGGGTGCAAGTGTACTGTGTGAATGTGCCACGTATTGTATAGTCCACACATATCGCCGTCCACCTCCTCTTCCTCCTTCCTCCTCCTGCTGACAGGCAGGATCCACCCACGGGCAGCAGGGTTTTCCTTTGTGCACTCATGCTGGGGAGTTTTGTTTGAAAAAAGGCCGTGAGTCATTGCCTCCTCACTACACAGCACATCCACTGTCAGTCAGATGGGTTTTTTGAACACCTGACATAATAGCATTTTTTTGGCTTACATTTTTAGCAATGCATGGTCTATCTATTCCAACCCCCTTTAACACTGCTGGTTGTTCAACAAGCTCGTAGGGATTGCAAAGTTTACAGAGACACCCACTTTGTTGGGATAGACTTTGGGGAAAATGTGTTTATTTTCCTTTTGATGTAAGATTTGGCTTTAAACATTCCCGTGGTTCAGACAAATTGACCAGTAACTTACACTTGCACTCAAGGTTGAACTAAATGAAAAGAAATTCTCAAGAGTTCATATGATAATCATGAAAATTTGACATAAATGTCTTTATAGGACAAAATTAAGGGGAAAATGTCTAATTGCTAATTAGCGCTAAACAAAAGTACAGCCGAGGTTGATGGTTTTACAGATATTTGGTCTTAAACAAAATTATTAGACGACTTCAAATCCACCTGATGATGGCGCCCTTCCTAAAGAGAGAAAAAATGTCATCAATCAATCCAGTTGTTGAGGCATTTCACTAGAAACTAAAATCAATTAATCTTGAGGGGACATTTAAAGGAAACTCAACCTGCTAAACAAAAATGTTAAAATGTAAGGTGTTTTAAAAAAACAGCCCTCATTCTGGCAGTGTGTGGATCATCCAATGTTGTATGAACATTGAGGTTTCATATCAGATTGTGTGCCCTCGCCTTCGTCTGCGTTGAACTAATTGCACCCTTTCAGCAACATTGTGCTCACATCACCGGGACCCCCCCCCCCCCTCTGGTGGAAGTCACACCGGGATCCAATGTTGCAGTGACGCCGTGTAAAAGGGGATAAAACTGTCCCGTTTGGCTGATGCTCTTGTTAACGTTGTGTGTGTGTTGATGCCTTCTCCCCCCACCTTCCCCCCTCCCCCCCTCCTGGAAGAGCCCGGCTGGGCCGGCTCCTCCAGACAAAACACAGGACAGGCCCAAACGAGTGAGGATCTCCATGGCGGTAAGACTGTCTGCCCGCCTAGAGACTGTTGCTTAGTAACCGTTGCCTTGCGACACGCGCTCAAGTGAGTGCTGGACCAAAAATATTTGTGGTGCACCGGTCGGAGCGTCAGAGTGGCTTTGCAGAGAGAGCGAGCGTCGTTTTCGACATCGGTGTGAAACCAAATGTGTGTGCGGCTGCTAATGCTCGTTGTGTGTGTGGTGGTGGCGTTTTTGGAAAATCTGTTTCATGTTTACTTTTTAAAGTGCTTGATTTTTAAAGTCGTTGGTGTTTACTGATATTGTTACCTGTGAAACTCCAGAATATAAGTGATTGATTGGGGTTACAGCTCTGTATGTTACATGTCACATGCCGCCCTGATGATGTGTGTTTGTGTGTGTGTGTGTGTGTGTTTTATGTGTGTCGCCGTGCTACGTCAAGTACACAGTGTGTATAACCGGGGACAAAATGTGTTTTTGTCTTGTAGGACTCCACTGAAGTGGACGACGGCATGAATCCATCAGACGTGAGACCCAAACACAAACGGAAAAAATATAATATCTACAAAATACTGAGTTTACTGACTTGATGTTGAGACGTTTCACCGTCTTGTCCTCCTTCTCGTTGCAGGTAGCGGAGTGGGAGGAGCAGCAGCTCGATGAGCCGGTGGATTTCAAGAACTGCAAGATTGATCCCGCTCCCTTCCAGCTGGTGGAGCAAACGTCTCTGCATAAGGTATTTAAACAAAAACACACGCTGTGAAACACTGACACTGAACTGGCCTGTTTTCCTCATTATGAGATATCATATAAATGCCTGTCTTAAATTTTGTCTTCTATTTTCTTTTATCTTATTTTCCTATCCTGTCACATCAAACAATTAAAGCAAATGTAACAAAGTAATAATCTCAAGTGGCAAAAATGATCCTGGTACATTCATTTCCATAACCCTGATCCAAAATGAGTCTGTCTCCAGGCCATGACCCATCTCTCCTCTCCTCCACAGACCCACACCATCTTCTCTCTGCTGGGTCTGGATCACGCCTATGTGACCAGCATGGGACGTCTGGTCGGAGTGGTCTCCCTCAAAGAGGTGTGCATGTGCTTCTTTCAATCCTTGAACCTTTTTGTTCCCTTCTACATACAGGGTTTGTACGGTGCTGGAAATCCTTGAAAACATTTGAAACTGCTTGGATTTTTAATATAAAGGTCTTGAAATGTGTGTTGTATGTGATGACATATATGATAGAACAGAGAAAAGAAGATCTCCATATTTGAGGGACTAAAAACATAATTTTCTGACATTTCTGCATGAAAAATGACTTTTGATGATGAACAGATGATGAAAATAGTTGGTGATTATATTTCTGTGGATCTGTTAGTGGAATTAGTTTTCCTTTCATTTGTGGTCCTTCTGTAAAAAGCTGTCTCCAAACATCATGTTGGTTGTTTAGAGGACAATAACATCTCATTTAATGTGATGAACAAGTGACATAATAAGTAGACTGAATACTGGTGATTGGATTGATACAAATATGGAGTTTACCACAGCTGGAAGGTGCTGGAAAAGCATGGAAATGCACCTTGAAATGCTTGAAAAGTGCTTGAATTTTATTTTGGGAAAAGGTGTAGGAACCCTGTGCATATGATCAGTAATGCTCACTCTTTCTCCCGACTGTCTTTCTTTGCCTCTCTGTTTTTTCGGCTCTCCAGCTCCGTAAGGCCATCGAGGGCTCTGTGACGGTGACCGGAGTAAAAGTGCGCCCTCCATTGGCCAGTTTCCGTGACAGCGGGAACACCACGAGTGTGTCCGAGGTAACGGAGCTACACAAGCTGTGCATCCGCCACAGGGGGCTCTCGTTGCCACGGGAGCCCAACCCCCCAGACGTGGAGGACCAGCCTGATCTCCCGTACAAAGAGATCCCCATCAACTTCACGGACCAATCGAATTTGCAGTTTGAAGCCGGCCCCGGCGACGTGTCGAGTCAGTCGTCGGAGCTGGTGCTCCAGGAGAGCCCGTCGTTCACCGAGGAGCCGTCAGAGTTCACGTTTGACTGCAGCCCCTCCCACACCGAGGAGTCCGAGCTGGCCTGTGACTATGAACCCCTCGGACACACCCCCGAGCCGGACCACACAGAGCTGAAGCGGGGGAGTCCGCCGCTGAACAAGGACCAATCAGAACCCGAGGGAGAGGGTGTCCCCGCCCACACCGAGGATGAGTCAGAATGACCCGAGGGGATCCACGGTGTCGCCTCGTGAATGTTGATGTTTCTTACACATGTGGAGGTCATTCTCACCTCCGAGTCCAGCCTAGATACCGGGGTTTCTAAACGTTGTTGTGGCGGAGAGTGAGAAGAAGTGACGTTCATCGTTATGTCTCAAACTGTGCAAATGCCTGTTTTAAAGGATTAAGCTGGTGTTATTCCATATTTCTATTGCTGGTGACAAAAATCCCATGAAAAGAACAAAAAGCCACGACGGGGTTTTTCTGTCTCTCACTGACTTCCCGTCATGTCTCTGGTTCTTTGATTCCCATTGAAGATCCAAATCTTTAAAGCCTCTTTATACCCACACAGATTTTTTTGATTCGACCTCCGCTGAGGTTGAAGGTGGGCTGGAGCTTTTATGGGATTTTATTAGGTCAGAGGTCTTTATGGACCAATAAGAATGATACCTAACGGGTTCAAAGTCTGACATGAGACTCGGGAATGGATGGATGGAAGGATGGGAGGGTGGATGGATGATGGATGGATGATGATGGAAGGAAGGATGGGTGATGGATGGATGGATGGATGGATGGAAGGAAGGATGGGTGGATGAAGGATGGATGATGGATGGATGGATGGATGGATGGATGGATGGATGGATGATGGATGGATGATGATGGAAGGAAGGATGGGTGATGGATGGATGGATGGATGGATGGAAGGAAGGATGGGTGATGGACGGAATGATGGATGGAAGGAAGGATGGGTGATGGATGGATGGATGAAAGGAAGGATGGATGGATGGATGGATGGATGGATGAAAGGAAGGATGGATGGATGGGAGGATGGATGGAAGGAAGGATGGGTGATGGATGGATGGATGGATGGAAGGAAGGATGGGTGATGGACGGAATGATGGGTGGATGGATGGATGGATGGAAGGAAGGATGGGTGATGGACGGAATGATGGGTGGATGAAGGATGGATGGAAGGATGGATGATGGATGGATAGATGTTGACGGACTTAGAAGAGGAACACCAATGATTTGACACATCAGTGTGTGTGTAGTTGTTGGCGAGGACCACCAGGTGGTGTCGTGCTTCGGTGGATGGGTGGGTTACCAAGGCCTCATATGTGGGGGGATAAAACATGAAGCTCCAGAGGGAGATATGTGAGGTCCAATACGATGAGGTACACAATATGGAATATCACTAACTCTATCTTTTGAAGTGTTTTTTCGTATTTGGAGCACAATTTGAGTCTTTGCGCCGAGAAATCACGTTCTCGTTACAAGAAGAGGAAAACACAAACAAATGAAGGGGAGCAGAAACAGGAAGCACAGAAGAACAAAGACACTTATTCTAACGAGCACATGATGGTATGAATTCAAACCCCTAACCCCCCCACCACCTGCTACTAATACATCACAGCACAGGGTCAGAGGTAATGTTTCGTAATATTAAGGTTCAGTGGTTTATATGTTGGCTGAAATAATGCAATACATTTACAGTAATAATGCAGTAAAAGGTGGTTTAATAGTGTCGTTCATAACACATAATTATCAGTATTTTAGTTTAGTTTTACTACTTAATAGTGGCGTCCCACAGGGTCCGCTCCGGGGAGCTCAACCAATCGACTGGGATCTAACTGTTCAAAGGCAGCTCACCGAAGATCCACCAAATAGTGAAGCACATTGTAATTACCATGAGACCGCCTCCGTCGTTGTAAGGGTACGACACTCAAGCTCAGATTGAAAGGGTGTTGTATAGAGCACACACACACACACACACACACACACACGTGTATGCAGTCTGTAGATATCAACACCTTGATATGCAACACATATATCTGAATGACAGAGGACATCTGGTGACGCCCCACGGTGATGTTGTAGAGCTAAGTGTGTGTGTCCTTGTTAACGACCCTCAAATGGATGTAAGTATTCTGTTTTTTTTTTAGTTGACTCCATCGCAGCACCACCCGACGACTCCCGGCTCATTTCTTTTGTTTCGTGTAAAACTTTTTTGTGCAAATGTTTTATCAAAGTCTTTACTTTTTGTTTTTTACGCATATAGAATGTGAATTAGTGCTCGCCCTATAAGATAACGTATAAGGAGTTAAATGTAGAGAGTGTATAAGCTAATTTACAGCGTATCTAGTTAAGCAATAAGTCTGTAGTATCTCCCTTTATATGGCACTGGCCTGTATATGCTTTGTACATATGAAAATACACGATGAGATCTACGTACATGCCGTTGTACATAGGAGAATTATGCATTTGAAATCCAAACAGCCATTGTTATTTTTCAGAGAACATGAAATTGTTTTTGTACATGAGCGAATGATTAAATTAAAAAAAAAAAACACCTTTTCAAAAGATGTTTGTGTTTTGTTTGTGAAGAAATAAAAAAGGGACAAGATCTTCTTTCAAAAAACAAAATCATATTTTTTATATATATATATATATATATATATATATATATATATATATATATATATATATATATATATATATATATATATATATATATATATAAGCAAGACATTCAGACATTCAGTATCAAACGTAGCCCGACACACAACACTACAAAAATGCGATTAGAAAAACCAATGCACCACATGACTCTTCACGAAAATGTACAAAACTCAGTTTGAACAACAGCTTTACATTCTGGTTGAACTCTCCAACACACTGTATTATCACACTGTTCACAGATCAGGACAGGAACCTGGAGGATGAGAGACGGAAGGCAGCGAGTGGAGAGGAGACGGTCAGAGGAGGAGGAGAATAGGAGGAGGAGGAGGAGGAGGAGGAGGAGAGGTTTACAGAGAAAGCAGAATAGATTATGTCATATCCAGAATCAACACAGACTCAAAGAGACATAGAGATGGACAACACATCACATCAAATACTCTTTTTTCTCCTCTATTTCATCCCTCTCTCCTTCTCCTCCTTCTTCTTCTTCATCGAAGGATGCCACTCCAGAGGAAGCCCGGTCAGAGAAGAAGCTTCTCCGGCTGCAAAGCCACGCTCCAGACTCGTGAAAACACGCTGCCTTCCTCCTCCTCCTCCTCCTCCTCTTCCCCGGGGGACTCAGAGCGGGAGGTGGAGTAGCAGGAGTCGAACCTGCTGCTCCTGGCCCGAGGCCTCCACTCAGGCTTGTGGTGGACGCAGACCTCGCTGTGCTGCTCCTGCAAAAGAGCCGGCTGCTCCTCGTGACCATCCAGCCTCTCCTCCTCCTCCTCCTCCTCCTCCTCCTCCTCCTCCTCCAGGAAGGGCCTCATGCAGTCGCTGGGTAAAGTAGGTGAATCTGTCTGGGATGAATGTGGGTCATTGGGAGACGCAGGGCTACCACAAAGCAGGCCGCTACTGGAGCACAGGGGGCTGTCAGGGGGCGGGGCCTCGCCACCTTCAGGCTGGTGCGGCGCTCCGTCGATAGGATTGGACGTGGCGGCGTCTGAGGGAGGAGCAAAATGTCAGAACACCTGGAGATGGAGATAGATGGATAGATGGGGTTGGGGGTAGATAGATGAGGCGTTCTGGTCAGTGATGATGCAGAAATGAAGACGATGACTTATGAAAGGGACAAGAAAGGGTGGCGACGGCGGATACCTGAGCTCTGGCTGGTGAAGGTTTCGGCCTGTCGGTTGGTGTGGGAGTCCTCATCGTTGGAGTCTTCTTCATGTTCCTCGTCGTCGTCTAAAGACGCCCAGGCACGCAGCTTGGCCTCGGCGATGGCAAACTGCTCGGCCACTCCTGGCAGGAACACAGGGCCGATAAATGACTGTGTGTGTGTGTGTGTGTGGACCACTTCAATTTCAAGGTTTCGATTTTTTTTACTTGTTTAACTTTCAGATGGAAACGTTTCTAATATAATTTAAAAAAGCAAAGATTAAAGGAAAGTCTGAAAAAAAAAAGCTTTTTCATTCTGCTAATCATCTCGTTACATCAATCTTTGGGAACGTATCATTATTATTATTTTTATTTCTCAGTCTGGGTCCAAAGTTGGGCTTTTTAATCTGTTGATTATTTACTTGAAAAACGCCCAGAGGACATTACATCTACAAATAGCTCATTTTGTTTTACCCACAGTCCGAAAAGCACAAATATTTAGTTTACAATGATATAAAGAGCAAGGTAAAAAAAGAATCACATTTAAGAAGCTGTAATCAGAAAGTATGCTTTAAAAAGTGACTCAACGTTAATATCTTATCAAATAACCGATGCGTTGCAGGAGGAAAAAAAAGTGTATTTCCGAGCATCGATCTGAAGAAGAAAAAAAAGACTTTATGACGTACATGATGTAAAGTCATTATGTACCCCCCCCTGCTCATTCCCTCTCTTGATCGAAGCACGCTGATGTCACGGGCGCCAGAGAGGATGAGTCATGGCAAAAAACAAACCTGAGCTGTAGTGAGATCGGTGGGCAGAGAAGTGTTCTGGGTGTCTAATAGGCCGCCATCTGCTGCCAAGGCGAGCCATCACTGAGTTTCAGGGGATTAGGTGAATGAACAGAAGGTGCCAGGAGAGGATGCTGCAGCTAAACCGGCTAAGTAAGGAGGAGGCACGTGCAAACACAAACAGACTAATCAGACAGTATACCTGCCGCAAAGCGGGCCTCCTTCTCCCCTTCGGTCAGGTGACAGTAGGAGCTGAAGTGGGCGGCTGGCGGCGGGTTGGCAGGTTTGGGCCAACCTTTCCACTCGATGAGGTGGGCGACCCGGCCCTGAGCCAGGGAGGTGGGCTTCGTCACATGGTCCCTCACCGCCTGAGAGATACCTGCACACAGGTATATATGTATATGGGTCGGTACATATAATAATATCTTTTTATTATTATCATTATCATTTTTTTATTTAAAAAGAATAAGAAAATGATGTATGCATGTTGTGCTGTACAATGTACACCAATTTTGATTTCAATAAAAATTGGAATGGAAACACAGACACACACACACACACACACACAAATGTTATTACCATTTAAGGAGGATCGGGCAAGTGCTGCAAACTCATGGATGCCGACACTTTTCCTCGAGTCTGCTGGAGATTTTCCTGACTTTGGAATCATTTCACTCTCCTCGAATTTCACCTGCAAGACAGATAGATTTTTAACTCCAACTCCAATGCACAAAAAGAGACAAATGTGTTGTTTGTCCACATCTGTGTGTCCCATCCGGCACCGGTCCAGCTGTTTTAGTAGTCCACAAAAAACAGTTCATGTTGATATTGCCCATATTGACACTGTGAGAAACATTGTAATAGCAACTCAATGAAAAGCTCAAGTTCAAATGTGAATCACAGGACGAGCTGACAAACACGGGGCTGTGGCTTCCACGCCAAAACAAATGCTTCAGTCCAAACGGAGATCTATTCTGCATTAAAAAAGGGTTTTCATACCTCTTCCTCTCTTTGTCTCTCCATTCTTTCTCTACTCCTGGATCTCAGCTTCATCGTGGACATGCAGAGTGTCACACAGCCCGACTAAAAAGCCTGCACAGCTCGGGGTTTACTGGTTTAAACCACCTGGGCAGACAAGGCAAACAGCTATGCCCTACATTTTACTGCACAGATGCTAAAGCCACAGTAAGCCGGTGAAACCAGTTAGAATGGTTGGGGTTGAGGGGAGGGTGAGGGGGTTGAGGGGTAGTGGTGGTGACAGTCTCCAATGTGACGGGGCAAACATATGGCGCGTGACCAGCGCCGCTAAAAGAAGCACCAGCCAGGCCTGCTCACCCCCCAAAGCTGCTGATCCCTTTAAAAAATCCCATTAAGAGTGATATTGCTATCCAGCTAACTCCACGTCCAAAAACAAATACACACATGGCTGTATTCAGCAGATCTGAGGCCTGTTATGAGCTTTAAGATAGCTATTTTGAGGAGCTATGGCTTGCTGAATCAGTGACCTCTTTTGAATCACTTCTTAAAACACACTTTTATAGACTTGCTTTTATGTGATGTCGCCCGTTTTAACTTTTTATTTATTTTGATCTTATTTATTTATATTTGATTGTCTTTTTACCTCATCGGCGCTAATGTGTTTGTTGTATTTGTGTACCTGACTGTATTTATATTCTGCTTTCAAAAGCACTTTGTAAACTGGTGCTATACAAATAAAGTTATTATTATCCATGACCTTTAGCTATATATTTCAACTGTTTATCAATGACTTTTAGTTATTTCCAATGTTTATGCATGACCATGACCAATAGTATAGACTTAGTCTATACCAAGAATCACAGGTTAGACTAAGTTACTAGTATGGTTGTTACTATGGCAACAATTGGTTAGAAGATCAGTTATCCATCCATCCATCCATTGTCAATCACTGTAAATTACCCTTTAAAATAAATTGCCAATTTGCATTGTAACCAATTACGAATTGGCTTTAAATGAGGTTTAATCCACTTTTGTAATATATTTATTTTTTTAAGTAAATTTGAGACTCTTATTTTGAAGGCGTTTCTTTTCTTTTCTTGACGCTCCGAGGAGACGTGCGCGTGCAGCGGCGCGGAAAAAAAAGTAGCTCGCGGGCTTCAGAGAGATGGCGCTGTTGGACAAGAAGAACAAAGCCCGATGCTAGCGGTATGACGACAGACGGATTTGGTGTAAAAATACGGACTAAAAGACGGTTTGCGAACTGACGACCGAAGAGGAAACGAAACGAGAACCGCCAAAATGACTGAAACGTCATTTAACCCACAGCACCGAGCTGGAAAGAGAGGTTTGAAAATGTTTATCCATGACGTTTAGCTAATTTAAAGCTAGTTCTAGCCTACCGTGTACATCCATAACTTTAAGACAACTGTTTATCCACGACTTTAAAGTAACTATTTCTACTGTCCATGACTTTAAGCTAAATATTTCATGTTTATCCATGACGTTTAGCTAATTTAAAGCTAGTTCTAGCCTACCGTGTACATCCATAACTTTAAGACAACTGTTTATCCACGACTTTAAAGTAACTATTTCTACTGTCCATGACTTTTAGCTAAATATTTCATGTTTATCCATGACTTTTAGCTAATTTAAAGCTAAATATAGCCTACTGTGTATATCCATAACTTTATCCATGACCAATTGTAAAAACTTAGTCTTGGCCTAGGGCGGGGCTTTGAATCACAGGTTAGATTAACATTAGTCTAATTAAGCCCATTTGTTGCATAATATCAAGACTGTCTTCATTACTAACTACTAACTAGAAACTATTTCTAGTGTTTATCCATGACTTTTAACTAATTAGTTCTACTGTTTATCCATGACTTTTAGATTACTATTCAACTGTTTTTCCATGACCAATTGTAAAAGTGTATTCTTGGCCTAGGCGGGGCTTTGAATCACAGGTTTGACGAACGTTAGTCGAATTACACCTGTTGGTTGCATACATATCAAGTCTTTATTTGAGGCAGGAAAGTTAGCCACGCCTGAGGTGAGAGCGTTGTTGCCGCGGCAACACTTTGTTAGAAGGTCAGTTGTCCATACATCCATTATCAATCACCACTTATCCTGTTCAAGGTTGTCACAGAAGGGACCTGAACCTGAACCCCTCTTGCTGTGAGGCGATGTTACTAACCACTACACCACCGTTCAGCCCCAGGTCAGTTATCAACATATTTCAACTTTTCTCCATTACTTTTTTGGATTCTTCTAACATGATCTTGAATTGTTTCTAAAAAATCGGAACGACTATTGGATTTAAGCTTTTTTTACATTTTCAGTTATTCCCTCCCATAATATTATCTCATTGGCTTTGTTCTCTTCGATGAAGTGTCTTATTTCACCCACAATGCTAAGTCAGTCTTACATTAGTCACTCAGCTTGTGTGTCCATAGCAAGTCTGACTAGATGTTATATTTAAGAGATGCTCTGTTTTTGGGGGTTTTTTTTGCAACTGGCTCCTGGTGGATCAGCTAAATTTGCCAGAGCTGCATGGAAGACGTCTTCTTAATAGGGCAGGTGAATCTGTCAACAAGCAGGAAACATGTTGCTTGAACACAACTCTTGTGCATGTGGATGACTTGACAGATATGCTTAAGCAGATTGGCTCTGAAAGCAGCTAAGGGAGTGGAGGCTGTGGTTAAAGGCTTATGTTGAAGTCGGAAATGACAGTTAATGTGTGTCAGGGGCACACAGGCAGGTAAGGAGCTTGGAAGCAGTGACTTGAAGCTTGCGTGACGTTCAACACCCCACAGAGGTGAGCTTCAGCTGCAAAAAAAATGTGAGCGTTGCTAGACGTCACTCGTGCTCAACGCTGATAAACACAGCATATGTTCAGCATGTGGAGCTCTGCACAGCTCCCGAATCCTGTGTTTTTTTTAATCAACTATTTTAAAAAGTGGTTTAAGTCATTCATTCACTGGTTCCAGCTTCTCAAACGTATATATTTTTTTGTTATACCATGTAAACTGAATGTCTTTGGGGTTTGACTGTGATTGTACAATAAAAGTAAATAGTAATAAACAAAATATTTATTAAATAATTTCACTATTTTCTAGATTAAATGATTAAAAATTATTAATAATGAAAATATTCATCAGTTCAAGGTTTTGAGACTGTTCCCTTTGATATTTTCCTTAAAAAAACAACAACAAAACAACAGTGTACCAGCACATGATTTGGGCCTCTCAGAGCAGTTAATTGAGATAATTGTGTAATGTTGCTTTTAAAACCACTTCAACACTTCAACATGCTGATTGCCTGCTGAGGGATTCTAATTGGCAATCATCCTAAAGAACCAACAACAACATGTGTAGCAGCGTTTTGCAGTTGCACATCAAGTTGCTTAAGTCCCTTTTCGTGTGGATGACTGCCCACTCCCTGCAGAGACTCGGTTTTATTTTATTTTTTACACGAACATGACTAATCATGTCTGACGTGGCAGCGATGGGACTTATAACAACCAACAAGTGGGATCGACTGAAGCCGGTGCGTCTGCAGCCGAGCATGGAGGGTATAGCTGCAGTGCCGATTGTCATTTTCTCTCGCTCTCTGGAGATCCAAGCAGCAGACGCGACACGCTGAAGGCTGAATAACACATCACCCCGCCATTGACGGGTGCAGGCCTGTAGCCTACAATTATGGGGGGGATAACGCACGAGGAGGGGAGGGGGCGCGCGGATACAGCAGCCGGTTTCCCGGCAACACACTCCATCTGCAAGTCTCCATCTGCATACCAATTGCTCCGTACCTGCATCGGATAAACACCGCGGAGACACCGAGAGCCCTTTTTATTGCACTTTGCACGCGCCTCCTCTAACGACGCGCGTGCGCTTGGTCATGACGACTCTCGGCACCTACCTGGAAGTCGGACCGCGGCGGCGGCTCATGATAATGCGGCTTAATTTCTCTCCGATCCGCTCAACAGATGATACCGCGCGGTTCGTGCCCCTGCAGCGGGCTCTGTGGTGGATCAGCAATGCCACTCCGTCGGCGGAAACATCCCCCCCCTCCCCGAACTCCAGCATCAGGTCTCCGCCGCGCAGACGCACCATTTGTTGCTCGGCGTATGGGTTACATAGGCTGTCCAAATGTCTCCCGATGGCAAGCGTCATCAACGCAAGGCGGTGTCACATCTCCCCCACCCCGCTCACCATTCAGCCAAGATAACCTGCAGCTTTGGCCCCAGAAAATTACTGCAGTTGTTTTTTCACGTGTCTCTGAAAATAAATGAGCATATTTATCCAGTTATATAGCGTGCAACAGCTAATGGCTCGATTAACAACAGCAGGCCCTACATTCACTGTTAATGGTATTATTCCAATAATTTTACGTTTCGTTTAAATACTACAAACATTTATTCTCATTAGTAGCTACTGATTGTACGTGGACCAAGCAAATTATTAATGCAGAAATGGAGAGATGATTAATTAAAAATGTATTTTTAATTGTAAAGTTTTAAAGTATTTTATCAAGAAGTAAATGCTGGGCATTTTCTGGTCCTATCATGTATGAGGATGAGTTCCCTTTATCAGCATTATGCCATTGTATACTCTATGCTATATAATTATAATTATACCAAAATGACCATGTAGTCTGCACTGTAGATATGGCATAAATACATTCCCCCCCAATGATTTTAAGTATTTTTCCTATATTATTCTCACCGCATGTAACAAATTTTTAATATTATTTGAATGTAAAAGTAACATGAGACCGGGGATAGTGTAAAGCAAAGGGACGCTGTGACTGAAGGAACTAAACTGGTAACAGAAACGTCGCTTTCTTTTATGACCTTGCCCATTTAATGTGCAGTGGTGATATCATGGCTGAAAACCAGCCCCCTTAATAAGGTCAGTCGATTTGAAGCTTCACTTTACAACCGTTACCACACATAACCATAAAAATCACTGCAGCATCCGACATGTTTCAGACACTTATGCAAAACTCGGCTCAGCAACTTAATAAGTCCTTTATTTGCAATGCTCCGTTACCTCAGCTTTCCAGTTTCCGATGCAAAAGAAGCAATAATTTCTTAAATAAAGAAAGCAAAAAAAAAAATATTTACAAAATTCCACAACTAATAATAAAGGATTATCTAAAGCACCTCTCTGCATCTGGACAACTGCTGTTTCAGTTGGAAAAGGATACACTGCAATTAAATCAGCAATTTATCGTTCCTGAAAAATAAAACTCAAAAGAAAAAAAAAAGTATTATATCTTTACAGAACACTCCTGAAATAAGTTTCCACTTAAAGTAGAAAAGGCTTTCGGATCATTTCTGTTTTTTTTTTTTTTTTTTTTTAATGTTATATATTTTCATTAAGTCAATTTTCTGTAGATTTCAAGTTTTACCGGTGATTGGGTCATTAAGTGTCCTCTATGACAGCTCAGGTTTAAGTATAGAAGAGGTAAAGATGAAGAGTCAGTCAGTGTGGTTCACTACTGGGGATGGGAGGATGGCTTAGAGGAAGCATTAAGACCACCCCCTAGTAGTCAAGGTCAAAGGTCAACACTAGTCCTCTGCGTTTGTTTTTTTGTTGTCCTTCGTAAGTTCATGATGGGAAACGGGAAGAGAAAATAGACAACCTCTAGCTTTAAAAACTCCATCCATCAAATTAAGTTTAGTTCATGTACATTTGTCTATCGACGTTTCGTCCACTGTATCATTAATAGAAACACACTTCAGTCATGCTGCACACTCCAGTAAGGGACAAAGACATAAGAGCTGAGTTTGGATTGAGCACACATAGCATGACGATTTCAGTGAACCCACTACACCACACGCCCTGCTGTTTATTCTTGCAGATCGGATAGGATGATAGGCATTAAAATGATCTAGAACCATATAAAAAGCAGCCTGTTGAGTTTGTATTATTGTGAGTAAAAGAGTTTCGTAGTGACGTGGGATACTTCACACCTCGTTGACAAGCAGTCCTGCTGAATCAGTTTAAGTTTATTTCATGAGGACACTTGCTGTGACAAGCAGGTGGGGCAACAATGAGGAAGCAAGAGAGGGAGGGTAGAGAGAAATGATTGTTTTCCGAGTCCATCCCTCAAAGAAAAGAAAAAAATAATAAAGATTTATCCTCATTGAGGATTGATTTGAGTCTGCCTCTCTGGCAATATTGTCCATGACTCTCTGCAGCTGCCTGCAGAGCCCCCGCCTTGCCGAAGGGGGGTGGCAGCTTTCAGTTTAGTCTCTTATTCCTTGTCGGACTCCTCCTCTGCCTCGCGGAGCCAGGTGAAGAAGGCAGTGACTGATTTCAAGGCCACACCTTTGCCCGTTTGCTCCGCAGGGTCTTTGCTGGTTTCCCATTTGTAGAAGGCCTCCTCTTTTATAACGTCCTCGTCGTACAAGGCGTCGAAAAACATCCGCAGTAGGTCTGCAGAGACAGGATACATGGGTTAATATTGATGTGGCATTGAATGTAATGTATGCAGCATTCAGAGAGGACTTAAGACAATTTAAGATCACATCCAAATTCAATATTTGCATATTAAATTATCAATAAAAGTAAAAAAGTATGAGCTCCACCAACTTTAGCATTTGTTACAGGGCTTCTGTATGGTAAGGTATTTGTCATTTTGTCCACCTCTGTATGTTGAGCCCCAACACATGACTGCTGGTGCTCTACAGGTAGATTAAAACTCACTCGCTGGCTGCTCCATGTGCACCATCAGAGCCTGGAGGGCGTAGAGGGCCTGCAGCTCTTTCTGCTCATCAGACAGGTATCTCTGCAGCAGACTGGCCCTCTGGCCGATCTGCCGCGCATCCACCCTGTAAGGGGTATCGCCTGAAATGAGGAGAGGAAAAAGGACACAAAATCAATCACATACGTGATTAATTGTAGAAATGCACATCGCAGTAACATCGATATATCACTAATATGTAAACATGGAGAATTCAATCTGCTGCTGGGAGATGAACAGTAACAAAGACATAGCTCTTTCTTCTACATGCTGCATTGGTCATACTCACATATGATGGCAGATTGACACACTGATGTCATCAATGCTCGTACGAACTGGTTGGATGCAGTTTGCTGCTCGTCCAAGTTAGCCTGAAAAAACAAGGTAACGGGAAACATATTCAAGTAACTTTCATATTGATTAAAAAAAACCCACATTGAATATTCAAGTTCTCATAAAACATGAGCTATGATCACCAGTACATTTACCTCAGCCCAGTCTCTGATGCGCTGGTTGTTGGCCTTGTCCTGCATGAGTCTTTCCAGCTGTTTGCTGAGTTCCTCTCCAGTTAGGACCTTATTATCATCAACTTTCTTTGACCCAATCTCCTGTCCTGTGGTAAACTCCACTTTCTAAATTACATAACAGAAGAAAAGAACATTAACAAACAGAAGAAAGAACATTATAGATAAAACTTGTAACTTATCAAGTTACAAGTTGTTTGCTTTGAATTATTATTATTTAAAATCAGCATAGGTTTATTAGCATTGGGTGGCATTTGTGTTGATAATTTGCGTGTTAATTCTCAATTATAGATACTTGAGGCAAATATTGGCACATTAAGTCTGTTTTCTATGAGACTGTATGAAGATATTTCATTATGGAGTGTGCATTTTCTTTATGAGAACTTACAAACAATCCTTATGTATTTATTATTTCCCATGCCTCCATCAAACTAGATGGGGAAAATTAAATGTAGTCATGTTTAACAGTTCATGTTTCATTCGCCTACAGACCTGCTCAGTGACAAACTTGTCGACGTCTTCATCCTCGGGCAAGAAATCACTCCAGTTCAGCCCACCCTCTGTCCACATTGCTTGGACCTTCTTTGGGGTCTAAAAAAAAAAAAAAGAAACATTCAACCAAGTGAATCTAAAGTGTCAAAGTATGAAACAGATGTTTTGTGTATTTATGTAGGTCATACCATTTCT
Source organism: Chelidonichthys spinosus (assembly GCA_029853015.1). Lineage (NCBI taxonomy): Eukaryota > Metazoa > Chordata > Actinopteri > Perciformes > Triglidae > Chelidonichthys > Chelidonichthys spinosus. The sequence goes on along the minus strand of CM056827.1, from coordinate 22,058,024 downwards.
TTGCAGAGCAACCAGAGGATCTGTACCAGAAGCACGCCGGCCTGCCCGAGAGGCACGAGAGGCTTGGAGATGTCCCTGAAGACACAACAAAGGATTATGCCAGACTCAGGTTTGATGATTTTGAACGTCATGTGTAAGAAAGAAATGTTCTGACATGGGCCAGAGCACTGCTACACTTGCTGAAAATGTTGCTTTGCATCTAATTGATTTACATCATCAAAAAATAATTTAAATGGAGATATCAATCTTGTTCAATTTATGCACAAAAAGAAAGGATCAAAAGGTATCGCTTGTGGTCAAAGAGTTGTGTAAATATGATGAGCAAAAGTTTACAAGTTTTCATTGTTGTTTTGATGCGCTCGAGTTAATCTGATTTGCGAAGCTTATTTAAAAAGAAATATGACACGGCCACGGAGATACTGTGATACCTCACCGGGATGTTTTGTAAAAGGAGACACCATTGCGGCGATACACTGCAAAGCAAAGCGCTTTAAAAACGGTACGATCGTGGCATAGTTTTGACTCTCCTTTCTGTGATTATGGCAGAATCTTAAAAACTCTTTTGATTTAATTATTTTTGCTGACTTCCAGCACCGTAGCTCACCTGAAAAGCTGTCCCATAGGGATGCCTCCCTCGTGGAGCACGGGGGTAATGAGTTCAGCCAAGTAGAGCCAGATGTGAGGTATATCTATGGCTGTGTCTTCCGCAGCCTCCAGGGTCTCTTCTAGCCTACGGCCCCAACAAACACATAGCACTCATGATCACTTTTAACACAAATTAGTTCAGTCTTCTCAACTCTATGCACTAAAAAGGCAAATCAGACTGTGGAAACGCAGTGTCATGTTTTTTTTTTTTTTTTTTTTTTTTTTAATGTTCAAGCTCACCCTTTGTAGTACTGCTCTGGGGACAATATCTCTGCCTTGACGAGTTGGTGCAGCAACATGCCCATGTGCTCTCTAGCAATTTTGCTGCGCTCAAGCGTCGACTCAACACCGTTCCGCACAAACACATAGAGCAGCGAGGCACTGTTGAGTTCTGTCACACACTGCAACGCTTCCTACGGTAGCAAAAGATGAAGAAGAAACACAAGATGTTGGCTTCATATTCCAAGCACCTGCTGGTTGACCCCGATAATATGAACGTAAAATTCACATTGTGGAATGCAATTTTAGCATGGCCTCATGTTTGTAGTACCTTCAAGTCATTAATGTGGAGGTATTCTTCAATGATTGCGTTCGACTTCTTCTCCAACTCCTCTTCACTCAATGCAGGTTTTGGAAGAGAAGGAGTGGGGGTGTTGTCACGCTTAACTGCAGAGGGGGGAGGGGAGGTGACAATAATAGTTATAATAACTTATTATTATCTATCTTTTTTGTTAATATCATCTCTGCGTGTACACTGCCTTTATCCAGGACAACTTTCTATTATTATATCAATTTAAAAATCTGTGTGCATTTCACCTGGGAGATCTTTGCTTGGGCGCCTGTCCTTGCTTCCCCGGTCTCGGCTTCCTCGATCCCGGCTTCCTCGATCCCGGCTTCCTCGGTCTCGGCTTCCTCGATCCTGGCTTCCACGGTCCCTATCGTCAGTCATGCTGGCCACGCGACGCACAGGCTCAGTGGAGGCCCGGAGGTCTCCAGTCCTCCCGCCACGCTCTTGAGACTCTCTGCTGAAGCTTCTCTTGGTGATTGGGTTTTGGGTCCCCCTGCTGTCACGACCTTCCCGTCCCTCGCTGCGATCGAATCGGTCAAACCGATCCCTGTCGCGATCACCCCTTTCTCTGTCGCCACCACGCTCTCGACTGGAGCTTGACCTATAGGTTGCAAGTGAAAAAGGTTTATTCATCCCAATGTTGTGCCATCAAATTAGATCTTAAACCATCGTTATCAGCTATTCAAGCAGAGAAATATCTTATTTACTCTTGTAAACAGTGAAGGAGGACCGTAGGAGCAAAGCACAAGCATCTGAAGCTGCTGAATACCTTTGAGGAGCTCTGCGATCAGAGTCAGTTGAAGACAACAACGAGCCAGACTGTTGCAGGGCTGAGAAGCGGTTGAGGGTGCTGGTAGCTGGACGACCTGTTTCTACAAGAGGAAAAGGATAGATAAATATTCCAACCACTGAAGTACCTTAAAAACCACACTGTCTTTGTGAAGAAGCGGTTTTACCTGGCTCTCCACTTGCTGGTTTTGCACCAGTACCTCCACTACTGCCTTTGCCCCAGCTACCCCACATGCCTTTACCCCCTGGAGCCAACAGTTGATTGTTGAAGTCCAACGAACCAGGCTGAAAGAAAGAAAATGACAACCAAGTTACATACACATGTAGGCAAGTCCCAAATAATCCGGTTAAACTGAAGACTTGTGATTTAGCAGAATAAGATGCTTATAATGGACCCAAAAATCACTTCACTATTAAAAACTTCTAAAAGTATATTTGATTATAAGAACAAGCATGAATCCCTCGAATTAAAGAGAGTGAAAACCTGAAGCTGGGGTCAATAAATGTTGTGAAAACTTCAGTGTTAGACTTGGACGTTACCTTTGTGATCTTGCTAAGGCGGGTGGTGTCGATGGGTCTGTTCTTGGAGATGGGTACCGTGTTCCAACCCTCATCCTGAGGCTGGCTAGGCCGGCCACCTCCTTGTGTGTGAGAGCCTCTGCCCCCCATGTTCCCACCCATCCTGCCGCCGCCGCCGCCGCCGCCCCCTCCATCTTTCTTGGACAGTAGTGCCTGCTGGACTTTGATGTGTTCCCTGTGCTCCTCCAACTCTGCATCCTTGTGGATCTGGTCGATTGTTTTAGGACCCTGTTCTCCTCTACGAGGCACCCAGCCACACTGCAGATCAGAGATGGAAGATGGTTATAAAACAGTCCCAGCACCTGATATTAATGTCTACATTCATAGTTCCCATGCGACTCATAAACCTTGTGGATTACCTCACACATGGTATATAACAATTCTGCTAATATTACATTCAGTAATATGTTTTAGCATTAATCACCACCATTAACGCTTGTTGCAGATTCTTTATTGCAATATCCTGTTATGGATGAATTCCTATTTACCCTTCTGAGGTCCAAGACGTCTTGTAGCATGAAGCGGATTCTGGATGAGGTCTTTTTCTCTTTGATGATCTTGTCCATCTGGGCGAAATACTGGTCCATACGAGGCTAACAGGGACACAGAAAAAAAATTGCTTTTATCAGTCACTGAGAGGGCTGAATGTGTGAATGTGTTCACATTTTACTTACCTTGGCCTTCTCAAAGTCCAGGTCTTTGCCAATTGTGGAGAGCAGCCTACAGAGACACTCCAGAGACTCTTCATCATGATTCTTCAGTAGTTTCACTACGCAGTCATGCATGATGGCCTCTGTCAGCATCTTCAGCTTGAAGAGCTCACCGATGAACTTTATATTACCCAGTGAGCGACGGCGGGCCTGATCCCTGGAATCCTGCAGCTCCACCCTCAAGCGTTCGCGCTCCTCCTATAGGGCAGATATAAGTGGGAGTTTGTGCTTAGTGGTGGTAATATGATCACTCACGTCAACAAATCACTGTGGTGGTCATGAAAGTGATAGTAAAATCTCCTCCTTCTTACTTCTTTGGCAGCCTCCATTTCTTTCTGCTTTCTCTCAAAGATTTCATCATCATCCTGGTCCTTCTCAAACTCTTTCTGGCAGCGGTTGAGCAGCAGTTTGCGGAAGTTCACAAAAAGTCCTGGCTTGTCTGAGGTGGGGACTTTCAACTGAAGGACCACGACAAAGTACAATTTAATATTTTTTTCATTTTGCGGATAAAAATGTGGCTTAAAAATGAATGAACACTAATGAAAGTTCATTTCATCATGAGCAATCAGTCGCTCAGTCAAAAAGATCCACGCATAAATCACATGACTTACCCCCATAAGGCAGCGGCACATGTTGGCGTAGGCCACAGAGAAGTTAGGCTCCGAGATGGCCTTCTCAAAGATGAGGTCAATTGCTCCTTTCAGCCTCTCTTCTGTGTCTATCGTCAGATCTGTCACTTGTTTCATAAGCTCCTGAAACTTCTGAGGGGTCAGCTTGTTGAGGATGCTGCGCAGACGCTTGAACAGCTCTTGAGTCTTGGCCTGTTCGGAATCTTCTTCGCTTTCGGCTTCCTCCGTGGCGCGGCCTCGAGTGGGCTTCTTCACTGTGGGCTTCCAGGCCTTCTCAGCCTTGTTGAGTTGCACGTCTTCGCCGAGGGACATGCTGCTGATGATTTTCCTAGGCTCTTTCCTCTGACCCTGCTGGGAACGACGTGGCCCAGGTGGCTAAAAGGAGTGGAAAGGATGCATATTTAGGAAAGGTAGAAAAGAAAACTAAACAAATCCAGTGCCTTGCAAAGTTTTCACCCCGAGAAAAACAACTTCCAATTGTTTCAAAAGTGGTGAGTGCACATGTATTCCCCCCTTTGCCATGAAGATCTGGTGCTAAATGGAACTGCATTTAGATAACGCTTTTCGGCTACTCAAGGCGCTTTACACTACATTCTACACGTCTATTTTACCCATTCACACAAACATTCATACAGTGATGGCAGAACAGCCGCCTGCACTTCAGGAGCTACACATTCACATTAATGAGTATTAAAATAGTCAAGAATTTCCTTTAACAAGAAACCACCTCAGGGAGAGAAGAGATAAATTCACTCACCGGGCCTCTTGGCCCCCCCACTGATCTGCTCCCAAGGTTCCCCAAATACGAAGGTGTAAAATCAGGCCCAACATTCATCATTCGAGCTGGGTCAGCGGGCCGCATTGGAGTCTTGTTCGCCTGAAGTCAAAGAAAGAGGTCAAATTTCCTTTGCGTCAATACGAGACAAGAGACAAGATGAGATGGATGCTCTAAAATAATCACGATGATATATTCAAAAACTAGTTATGTTACTAGGTACTAAGTAATATACTTGACAAAAACCTTTGGATTTCAATATGCAATTATTTGTCATCAATGTCACACATTAATGACGTATCGCACTCAACACCAAAATTATGTAAAACATATCCTACCTTGTCCAGGACCACATCACTGATTGTAGGCAGGCCATCAGGTTTGTGCATACTGGCACTGATGAACTGGAAGCCCAGGAGGAACTCCCTGTCGTACCGTTTTCTTATCTTCTGGGTCTATTGGCTTCCATTGTTCTGAGAGTTGTATGAGAAATGTTTTTATTCATTCATTCATTTATTTGCTGGATTCATTTTGGATTGGAAGTGAACATCCAAATAGCAGGCGTTACTGTTCATGTACACACAAAAACAGGCATTTCTGGAGAATCTTAGTCACAAAATACCTTCTTTGTACTGGTATTTCTGCTCAGTTGGCTCAGGTGTGGCTTTCGGTTTTGCATTCTGTTTGTCCTCTTTCTCCTCCCAGGTCTCATCTGGAACCTCAGCGGGAGGTTCAGGTGGAGCAACAGGGACAGGGTCGGCCTGAGTGGACGAGGGTTCAGGAGCAGGCTTGGCTTCTTGCTCCTGCAGCATCCCCCCCCCAAAAAAAAACAAACAAAAAAAAAAACGAAGAGATGAAGTAATATTGTGATAACCCACTTACTTCACAGAGAATGTAGCGTTGTTTGAAAACTAAATATCCTAAAATATTATTGATACAGCTGAAACTGCTGAGACACTTAAACACTATGACCTTGTGTTCATTTCTATATTTCATGTTGTCATCTGGACTGATAACACACCTCTGTGAAGGCATCCAGGAGGTCACCAATTGCCTCTTTCGTCTTGAAATCCTTCTTGTTCTTCCTCTTCTTTGGCACAGACATTGCAGCTTAAAGAAAAAGACAGTGTTGACATTAGAATCTAGCAGGACATGTGACAATCACGAATGCGAGCCAGAATCACCTCTGCATACCTTGCATAGTAGATTCCTCTGCAGGGGAGATTACAGAGGCAGGAGGGGCGTCTTCACTTTTCTCTTTCCTCTCTTCCCCTTTTATCTCCTCCTCCTCCTCTTCCTCCTCTTCCTCCTGCTCTTCTTCCTCCTGCTCCTCCTCTGCAGGCATTGATGTTTTAGCCACAGGTGTGGATTCCTGAGATTGAGAAGCATCAGGCTTGTCAAGGGGCGTAGTGTCTGAAAATGCCACATCCTCAGATAGTTCCTCGGCATCCTGAGGAAGGCCATTGGAGAGAAGAGGCCCTGCCTCTTCAACCGGTGTGGGTTCAGGTGCAGAGCTCGGGGCAGAATTCTGGGTCTGTGGAGCAGCAGGTTCCTCTGCAGAGGGTGAAGGCGGAGAGACTTCAGGTTCTGTGTTTGGAACCGTTTCTTCTATTGTCTCGTTATCAGGGGAAAATGTTGCAGCAACCTCAACTGTAGGCTCCAACTCAGCGCTGGCCACCTGCTCCTCCTTTTCCAATTCCTGCACTTCTTCCATTTTCTTCTCTTCCTTTTCTGGTGCCGTCTCTGCTTGAGCTGGGGCATCCTGTGGTTCTTCCATTTTGACAGGTGCCTCTTGTTCTGCTAATGATGCTGAAGGGCCGACGGGAGCATCGACAGTGTCACCAACTTTAGTATCAACTTTACTTTCTGCCTCAGCAGGTGTAGTAGATTCTGCTGCTACTACTACTTCAGGGAGGCAAGAGGGAGACGGCAGGTCCTTTATTAATGGGGATGGCACCTCAGCAGCAGCTGTAGGGGCAACAGATTGTGAGGCTAACTCAGCAGGTGGTGTCATCTGGTTGTCCGTTTCTTGTTTGGCCTCCTCCAAAGACTCTGTATTTTCTGTGGCAGGAGGTGGTGGGGTTTCAGCGCTCGCTGGGGGCTCAGTGTTTTCATCTGTGCAATAAAACGCATGAAATAATCACAATAAGGAAAACGTGGAACACAGCCATCTTGCATGTTTTATATGAACCAAAATTGAGACATTGTACTCACCTCTTCTAGCCACGGGAGTGGCAGGCTGCGTAAATTCACCATTGGTCTGCGCAGGACTTACATCTGCTGTGGAAGCCTAAAGCCCCCCCAAAAAAGCATTTTTAAAAAGGTCTGAGGATTGAAATACACCGATTTACTAACATTTTTCAAACTGAAATCATTTTTCACTTTTAGTTTAGACTGCATCTAAGACATGTTGATTATGATCTATGGTCATTTCATTAAGACTATACTGGTTCTGTGTATTGCATTTTGTTTTAAAGTCTTGCTCTAATATTTCGCCCAACTCAACTGGTGACTCAATGCATAAGTTCAAAAGATGCATTTGCTTTGTATCGTCTCTTTGGTGAGACTGTGCCAGATTTTGCCGTCCTGATAATAAGACGTTAGCAGAGATTTGAACACATAAAACACACAAAAAACTAAAGAAGAGTGTGTAAAGATATATCTCAGCACCACTTTGTCTCTGAAAATGTGTCTTTTGCTCACATGGACCAACCAAACATATTTTTTCTTCAAAATCAGAGGAAAGTAATATCTCTGTCTGGAAAGATTGCTACACTGTCAGATAAAGCCAACTCCCAGTGTAGACAAAGTCTGCTTTTTTTTTGCAGGCTTTTTTTTTTTTAAAACACTGATTTTCATATTATTATCCATCCTTTAATTTCTACACAAACAGTACCCTTAGTCCATTCTAAAATATGAAAAACACCTTTATCCCAAAATATCACAAACATGATTGTTAATTTACAAGAATTGCAATGAATACCTTCTTTCAGGATGATCATAACCATGCTCGCTTTCCAATATGCAAAAAAACAAAACAAAATGTTTCTACCTGTGGGGGATTCGGTGTTGTGGTGGACCTTCCACCTGACATGATCTCCTCTGTGATATCACGCCCGCCCTGGTTGGGGTCTCGTATCCTTATCTGTAAGATGACAGGGGAAATTTTGGTTAGGTTCCCACCAAACATGCACCCAACATTAAAACATAGAGTATGCAACAATGCTGTCACTATTGATCTATAGCCGCCAGCCATCATGGTAAATACTATTGTTATTTTCAGGTAAAAGGGAAAGTTCCACATTGAAGAGACAATACTACTTTCTGTCCATTCAATTTTTTTTTTGACCTCAGACAAGAGGCACGCTGCCCTTTTGTTTTGACACCCTACCGGTATACGTTCCCTCTTTGGTGGCCCTTGTGACTGTGCCGGTGGTTGCTGAGGAGGCGGGGCTTGTTGCTGTTGCTGGGCGGGGTTGATCATGACTGGTGCCGGCTGGACAGACGGAGAGTATTGCGGCTGAGCTGGATAGTATGCTCCTGCTGTAACAGTAAAATTAAACCAAAAAACATGAATGAAAAAGGATATAACAATCAAGCTGCAACTTCACACTAAAACAAGTTCATCCAGGAGTAAACTAACCAAAGATTCTCTTCGATTTATTTCTAAAACCCTGCAAGGCTGTTTTGTGGGTGTAGACCATATTCCTTCACACCAAAATAAAAAACATCTTGAATAACAGAGTTAAGCTTCCTGTAGGATCCACACGGTGCTTGTATGAGGTGTGTGAACAGGGCTCCAGAGTGCAACAAAACATTTTCCTTTATAATAGCAATTGAGGTTATTGTCATTTCTTGTTTGCGTTGAGATTTAAATAAAGGAAAACATTTATCTGCAAATTTATGCCTCTTTATAGCCATTTACATAATGTGTTAATAAGTCACCAGTGAATATGGGAACTGTAAAGAAAAGGTAAAGTAGATGTAACCTAAATGAAAAAGTTATGTAAAAACTTAGTCTGGCGCACTGATGAATCAGAATCAAAGCATAATATGAACTTATAAACTATATACAAATAGGTTGATCTGCAGGGTGATTTATATGTTGTGCCACACCCATTAGTGCGGTGGAAGAGATGTTCTGAATGAATGAAACCATGGACGTTACGGGTAGCCTGTGTGAGCATTAAAGTTACTCAAACACACTAGTATGAAATTAGTTATGACAGAGGCTTTTGAAGTAATAACCTTCACATCCAGACTGAAGGTCAGACAGAAGCAGTATGTTTAAGTGCTGTGTAGCAGATGAACGCAGACATTTCTTGCCAGCTTATAATTATAAAAATCAAGAAACTTGCAATCCATGATTTATTTCATTGCAATATTATAAAATACATTTAATACAGATTTGAAGCACATAAAATAGTAAATAATTCCCAACAGCAAGCAAGAAATCTGCAGGCTGGCAGGGGCACAATGCAGGCAGACTTTTCAGCTCCCCATCGGCCTTCTGTATGCAGGCTGCTTGTCTTAAGCAGTAAATTAGGGTGGGGTTGGTTTCAGGGGCTAGTGTTTTCTTTGCTTCCAGCCTTCATATAATTGGCAACTATATTGTTCACTCCTGTCTACAACCTAATTTAACCTATACTACACTGACACAGTGTGCATGTTTACTTTCATGTGGTATGATCATCATTAAGAGAAAAAGAAATCCCAAATGCCATTATTTGTTTTGGTAAGGCATCACTAAAATATTTATAGTACAATTAATGTTGTATTTATGTATGCAATCTTCTCTTTACAGGCCATTTGCAAATTGAAGTAAATCTATGTATTAAAAAAAAAAAAATAACCACAGTTACAAAACTATCAGAAACAGGAAGTGCCACAGAGATTTTTGCCACTAAAGCCTGCTGACCAAGACACAAGCACACACACTACTCACCAGGGTAGCGCTGGGAGGTGAGAGGAGCACCGTGGAGAGAGAGACGGCCATTCTCTCGCCCGCCCCCTCTCCCCCCACCACCCCGCCTCTCCCTCGCAGCAAGAGAGGGCTCTGAACCAACGCAGCAAACGAGAGGAAGGGAGTGAGGGACGGGAGAGGGAGGAAAGAAGGAGAGAGGGCAGGAAGAGACAGATGCAGAATGAGTTAATGAGAGGATTCAGAGGAAGCAGGGTGTTAAGAAGGTCCCATGAAATGAACAACAGATTTAACATGTGTTTATGGCTGCTTTTTATCATTTAATATCAACTATTTTGGCATATCTTTAAATAAAAAAAAATCATAATTTACTTTTTGGAAGGTTTTTAGTTCCGTTCAATGAATAATTTCACAATGAGGAGTGTGTATGAGCCAATAAAGTGGGAGGTTTTAATTTTACTCTCCCAATGCCTAATAATAAAGAAACGTCTGTAGAACAATATTTGACCTTCACCAAATGGGAATTTGCAGCAGTAACACAAGTCAGTGTTGAAGTTTACAAACAAAAATTGCAGATGTGCAATGGTAGCGGCCATTCTTAAAATGTTTTCCTCCCATTTTGGAGTGTCTGCCCTGGAAACTTTTGAACCATCATTAAAATTCAAATCAGATCCAAGCAAATATTAAATCTCAACCTAACAGTTTATATGGACATGCATCCAGAAAAATCTTTCTGTCTGAAAGCCATTTCATGGAACCCGTAAAGCAGTGTCAGGTGAGACTGCAGATAGAAAGAACACAGGCCAAAGCAGAAACAAGCCAGACCACATGCAACTGGCAGTTCACCACATACAGCAGTGTTCTGACCCAGAAAGACACAAACCAGCCAAGCAAAACCACAACACACCCAGCAATACCTTATGGCCAAATAGGTGTGTAAATGGACTAAAACAACAGGCTTCAAGTTAAAATGTTAAATTTGGGCTCCTGGTGTTTGAGATTTCACCTCCTTTAACTGACAATCCTCCTTATTCATGGTTGTGCTTGGTTGCTGATGGTCTTGGTCCAAACAAAACCAAAACCCTTACCATAAGCAGAGTATTCAGCAGGGCTAGTTCCCGGATAGAAGCCTGCTGTGCCGCTGGTCACAGGATACTGCTGAGTAGGAGGCATATATGGGGCCCGGTACTGCAGAGACAAAATAAAGAGTTGGAGACAAAAACGATAGATGGAACAATTGAATTGGAAGAGCATCAGGTCAATCTCTGCCATCTCCACAGTAAAGTACAGTTTTATCCCAAAAAAGATTAGACCCTTTTTCTAACCTGTTTTTGGAGGATAACAAATGCAGCTAATTCTCCATTGTGTTTATCAGTCACATGCTCACACAATCTCCTATGGGAGGATCTTGGAAGCAGACAGAATGAGTTTCTCTTTTTGACCGTACATTAAAACATTTTGTGACACGGGTAATTCATGGCTGCTTGACAATCTGGAAAAGTGTCATTTCTCCATGGCAGCAAAATAAGCTACACGAGCTATCAGAAACTCCAGTCGGTTACAATGGGCTCCCTTAAAAATTTAGTTTACTCTGTAAGAGCAAGTTCTCCAATTTACAATTGTTAACATGTAAAACGTCTCAGATGTTTACCCCCACTTTTGTACTTAAGAAAAAAAGAAAAACACTGTTATATATGGGCCAGTGTGTCAATATGGTGAGCATACACTCAGTATCATGTTGACAGGTTGTTTGTTAGACCAGTATTATTAATGCCATTTTAACAAATGGGTGATTACTAATGTGAACCAACCTGTCCAGGAGGGATGAAGTAGCCCTGAGGGGAACCAGCAAAAGACAGCTGTTGCTGGGAAATCATCATCATCTGCGAGCTGGGTGGGTAGACGTGAGTAGGTCCAACCGGTCGTGGGCCACTACTTGCCTGTACCCTTGGAGCACTGGTAGCCATGGCTGGTCGGTTCTGATAGTAACTCTATAGAGAACAGAGAGAGAATGAAGGAAGATTGATGAAGAGTTTATCACAGCACAAGCAGTCCTGCTGCTCTGTGTGTTAATTTAGTGTCTTGACTGCGGTCGTGGTCCTAACCCATGTGTTTTGCTTGTGTGTGTCCAGTCACACACACACACACACTCCTAACCTCAGCTGGAAGCACGTACAGCAAATGCCAATGTGTACAGCAAGTTCAGTTCTTGGGTTACACCGAGTCTAAGTTGTACAGAATGTCAAGTCTCCCTGCTACACTGAGGGTAGCCCAAGTAAAGGGGGGAGGGGGAGGGGGGGGAAGAGAAAAGCCGTTACCTGTAATGCTCTGTATCCACCCTTCAGCCGCACAACACACGAGCAGAGAGCAAGAGAGGGAGTGAGATTAAAGTGAAAATGAGGACAAGAGACAATGCGGAAGGTTGAGATCACAAGGTGGAAGAAGGAATAGAGTATGAGAGGCAGCAGCAAAATATCTCTCAGACATGAACGACAGTACGCTCAAACACCCCGCCCCCTGGCGCACATGCAGCAGTGAAACAATGTTAGAATGCTGCAGGCACTAAAATCCATTTACTTTGTTATTAAACTAGTTTGTGCAGGTGTAGGGTCGCGGTTATTAAAACATTGCGACAACAACTTAAAAAAAAAGAAGAAGAAAAATAACGAAATATGCATTTCTAGAATAGAACTCAATATTGCTGGAGCACGAGAAAAGTTAACTCATCTAACACTACAGTTTTTATCCAACTCTTTAAACATGTGACTGAAAGCATGCATTACTCTAGAGAGACGGTGGGGATGTAAGGAAAAGTGATGGGTGTTAGTACCTGTTGGTGTAAAGTACGGGGGCCTGCAGCAAACTGGGAGGATAGCAGAAGAGAGGAAAGAAGTCAAGATTGACATTCAAGAAGAAACATCACTCAGAGGCCAAAACACAAACACACACAGATTTAGCCAAAGCCTTATAGGAGAAGAAGCTATGTCAGAAATTCTTTGTGAAAGAGTAGGAAAGGGAGGGTGCTCATGCGAGGCAAAATATTACACACTCGGACATAGATTAATAAAAACCTTAGCAAAAAGAAGAAAAACAAACATGTTATGACCAATACCTGTCTTGGCTGTGGTGCAGAGTTCATTTGTGGAGGTGGAGGGGCGGCAAAAACGAGAGAAGGGGGCTGTCCAGAACCGTAGGCAGCCTTAAGAGGAGAGAACGGAGGGAAAATATGGATGTTACCAAACTTTAATCTAGCAAAAAACACACGCAAAAAAACAGAATCTACAAGGTCAGCTGCTCTCACCTGTGTCAATCCAGGGGAGGGGGCAGGGTTTGGGACAGAAGTGGGTCCCGATAGAGGCTGTGGTGGTTTGTTCATTTCACGTTCTTTTATGGTTCTGCATTAGGGTGGCCTTGTGTTGCCAGCCTTTCTGGGGAGGAGATGAGTAACAAATAGAAAAGCATTAGGAATTACCCCAAACAAAAGGCATTTAGAGGAAACCGCTTTCATTTCAAAGTTGATCTCTGCATATAACAATTGCAGTCATAGGAGGTAAGATATTACACAACACTAAGAAATAGTAGGCATGTCATAGTAAGGCTTCATCTAACCAAGCAGCGAGGGTGTGGTCCGTGGTTTCGCCTATGATAACGCCGCCACCACCACCCCACAATGTTGCCGTACTGCGTGGCCCGGGCATGCAGTCTTCTGAGCAATTACTGTTAACGCCGCTTACAGATTCCTTGCTTAATCAGATAGCAATGGACTCATGTGTTTTAACTTCTACCCCAATCCGTCTGACGTTTGAGTAGAAAAAGGGGGTCATGGTAGCAATTAAATCACATTTAAAACTTGTTTTACTTTGACTTTGAAAAAAGAATAATCATTCATTCCTAAAATGATAATGCCCTAGTCAACAAGAAAACAGCTAATGGGGATTATCTATAATGGTTTGGAGATCTACTTACAGTTCATACGTGCCTGCCAAACCACTTTGACAGTACGGGTATTGAGTGAATTTAAGAAAATGGATACCTCAGGTCAAAGTTCATTTACTGTGTTAACAGTGACTTCAATGCCCCCTGGTTGCGCTAGCTACATGTGCAAAATAGTCCCAATCAAATGACGTTAAAAAACACGATACGAGTTTTAAAAACAGACAGACAGCTTTTTTTCGTGAGGATATATGTGTGGTTGTGTCGATGCCGGAATAACTAAAAGACAGGACTGGAATTAAATACAATCTGATCTGAACAGTACGAGCAGACGTGTCATCCACCTGCTGACACAGGAACGTATCGTTAGCTGCTAGCTAATGCCATGCTTCTTTCAGACAGGGGCATCGACGTGAGAAACCGTGCCATATGGCACTGTCGGCAGAGATGGCTAACAGTCTCCTGAAAGGTCAACAAAAAAAAATGAGACAGTTCGTCCAGGAAGATATCACCCGCCGCCCTCTTAGTTAGGTTATAGGACGAAAGGGCATTTTACTGGCCCGCTAACGAGGCAGCCGAAAGCAGGTTACTTCGTTAGCCAACCGCCCGGCTAGCGTTAACATTACGTGTCCCACACCATCATGGACATATTGCTTAGTTACGCTACGTGGCTGAACGTTGGATCCACATTTTTTTTAACCTTAAAGTACATGGAGCTCAGTCCGATGACTTTGCTGTGCTGATTGGACGATTATGTGGTCGACCGATCAAAACCTTGAGAACAGACAAATAAGCCGGTCCCATAGCAATAACGTTGCAACACTTGACACCGATCATGTTACAGTTAAGCTAACGTCGGGTAAACGTTTAGTTGGGGTTTTTTTTAAGCCCAACCGTGTGCTGTGCTGTCCTGCGAGGTGTATTTAATTACAGGCCCGGCAAAAGCCCAGCGAGCAAGTTAAACCGTCAACCTGACATTTAACTTAAGACAAAATTACGCTGACAAAAAAAACAAATAACGTCAAGGTTTTCAGTAGAAACCTGTACAATGGAGACATCGGCTCTAACACCAGTGCAAATAAAAACCCCGTATTTAAAGCACGACCGGCTAACTAGCGTTACCTCGCGAAGCCTTCAGTGATAACGGTAACCAAGATTAGCCACTTGCTGTCATTTCAGCTAACGTTAGCTCCCCCCCTCCCTAAAAAAAACACATAACGCCTCGAGATTAAGCACCTCACACATCAACAGACAATTAAACATTGCAATTCATTTGTTTGTTTTAAAGGCGTTATCGCATTCTGGACGAGATTAGCAGGCGAGTTACCCCAGTGTGAGGACTTGACAGCCGACAGGGCCCCGTTCAAGCGGCTAACGTTAGCTAGTTAAGTCTGTGTGCCTTTGACGAAGATGAAGATCGGGTTGTACTTCCAAGCTAGTAATTGCTACAGTCAGTTGGTTTTATTCTTACCAGTAATCAATAGTGAGTATGTTGGGAACACGGGGAATCAGCCTCTGATCAGTCTTCTTGTTAATGAAAAGTAGTGGTGTTGTAGTTTCCTTGTCCTTTACTCCAAAAAGAAAAGTGATGCCCTTCTTGGCTATTGACTTAGCGAGCTAGCTAGCTGACCGGCAGATGGGGGTGAGTGCTACTACTGTCACTTCGGTTTAAATCCCCGGGCGTGCAAAAGTGACAGTGCTCAAAATCAAATAATATAGTACTTCGGGAGTACTAATGACAACTCCGATGGCCCCGAAAAAAGCCTCTGGACCGGAGGTCCATGATCAAGGCGTCGATGGTGACGGATTGCCGGTTAGGTATGTACACAACTGTCGCATCAGGAGGCTCAGAGCGAGGCCATAATGCGATGTTTCTGGTCTATGAAGCCGGTGCGCCTCCAAGTCGCATGTGTTAACTTCCGGGAAAATTCAACTCTGAGGCCGTTTCCTTGGTCACGTGACACGGGAGCTCAAATCAATTTATCAACCCTTGCCTCACGATAATCTCTTTTTTTATATAACGGAGTGTACTCACGCCACGAATTTCACGAAGTCTGTGGTGGGCCTTGCACAATAATCCCAAATGTATTATTAAGAATGAAGTGCTTAGTGGTTGTTGTCATTTCCATCACAATTGAGCAAACGCCATCTGAGATCGATTTTGTCTCCTGACAAGTTGGGTCTACTGAAAAAGACAAGTTACCTTTTGATGAGTGCTAAAAGTCTGTAAATTATCATATTGTCAAGTATCACCTATCTTATGAAATGCCATATGATCAATAAGATGCACTCTGATTTTATATAAAGAAATCTTATTGTTTTTACAAAAGTTAATGGTTAGGAGAATATTGGAATTTTCTGTAATATTTAAGAAAATAGTAAATTCGATTTTCTCAGAGCCCAAGTTTGCATATTCAAATAACTTGTAGTTTCAACAATTAATTGTAAATAATTCTCAAATATTAAATTAACCATCACTTATACCTTGAAAAGCAGCAACATGCCACCTCTTCAAAGCTAAAAACAATAACATTTCTCTTATTTTTATTTGAAAAATTACTGTAAAGATGAATTGATTATGAAAGTTTGCTGATGAATTTTCAGAAAATGTGTTTGGGAATGTTCGCTACTAAAACTGAATGTCAACTCAAAGGATTAACTGTGCGGTCTACATAATTTAAAAAGCGGGGCTGTGTGTCAAAATGTACACTGCGTGTTTCTAAATAAATTTGACTTGGGCAGATTACCACAGACAGGTCAATTGAGGGCCCAAAGTTAAATTTTTATCTCTTATCATGGCGATTCACCTCTTACACAACCAGTTATAATGTTTATAAAGTCATTTCAGAGTCCAGGAGTGAGTTTACAACAAAGTTCAATTACAGCCAATGAGTCACAGCATTTGCCACAAACAGTTGGCGTTGGAAAGACATTTGATAGTATCCCTTTTACTCTTTCAATTGCGATACTATTTTGCATTTTTTTGTGATATTTGATAAATTCTTTAACATTATTCAAAAACAGTACATACGATCACCACAAAAGAGGCTTTATTTGATTCAAAACCATTGGTCACAGGATAGTTGATTTGTAAGTAATGGTAGTGCAATGCATCTGTTTGTTGGATGTACTTTAGAAAAAAAGAAGGGCTCTACAACAGGATCAGTAAGAAAATACACAATGTAATTTTTGGGTTGAGTGTGTGAAGTGGGGGTAAGGTGCTTGAATCACTGAGGGCCCAACGAGGCACCAACACAGTTCCTGGTTTCCATTAGTTGTTTTGCTGGCAGGAATGGAAAGTGCAGGAATTCTCCAGATCTGTTGGGAATGGAAAAAGACAAAAGAAATTTGGGAATTCAGACTTGATTTGTCTCAGATACAACCATACAATTTAATCTGCTAACCGTCCAGTTTGTCTTGACCAACAGCAGCACAAACCTGGAGTGTATTCACTGCACTCTCTAAGTGAAGTGATGGCATTCATGTAGTCCTGTCCCAAAAACTGTTCATAGCTTGTTCCAGGTGGAACCTTCTGGAGACAATTAGTGGAGTCCTTGAAGAGGAGGTTCTGTCCTGAAAATGACTGGAACATCCTGAATGATGGATCGCTCCCGCTGGTACCAAACAAAACCTGATAAGATAAAATGAAGATTTAAAACAGACATATTCATTTGATTTAGTTATTTATACATCCATATTAAGGCCAGAAATCATTGAGATCGGGGTAAAAAAAATGCTGTTTAAAGTGAGGAAACTGCTTATAAAATTGAAAACAAGTGTGCAATATATCCCAACCCAAAATGCCCTTTTTGAATTTGAGCCTGTATCTTATACCTTATAACTGGTACCTTATAACTTATGACTGACCTGCTGTTCCGCGAGAATACGAGCAACTTCACTCTGGCGCTCGGGACGAGTCACCACAGCTCTGGGAGTCGCGACGGACAGGTGACAAGAGGCATAATCAGTGACTGGCACTGGGGCTTTCCCAGGGCAGATCAGCTGGTAGTCAGCAGAGTCCACACCTCTAGCCCATTCTGGTCCTTTGCCTTTAAAAAGAAGAGGTGGAAGAATGTTTGAGTTTTATAAAAAAAAACAAAAAAAACATACACATTCGTTGTTGAAATGAAGACAGGTCTGCATCAGTCTCTTACCGCCACTGTTTTCTGCAACGATTGTGTGCTGGATGAAGGCAACATCGCCGCCACCCTCAACTAGACATCTATAATGATATCAAAAACATAACTCAAACTCAAATATATGCCCATCAGCACCCCTTAAGTCCGCTAATTAATACAATGTATATTGTTTGTGTAAAAAAAGCAATCCATCCATTGTCTACCGCTTATCCTGTATTCAGGGTTGCGGGGGGCTGGAGCCCATCCCAGCTATCATTGGGCGAAGGTAGGGTACACCTGGACAGGTCGCCAGTCCATCGCACGGCCAACATATAGAGACAAAAAAAAACCATTCACGCTCACATTCACACCTACGGGCAATTTAGAGTCATCAATTAACCTATCCCCATCCTGCATGTCTTTGGACTGTGGGAGGAAGCCGGAGAACCCAGAGAGAACCCACGCGTACATAGGGAGAACATGCAAACTCCACACAGAAGGAACCCGGGGTTGACCCGGGAATTGAACCCAGGACCCTCTCGCTGTGAGGCGACAGTGCTTCCCACTACACCACCGTGCAGCCCCTCAACAAATACACATTTATCCATCCATCCATCCATTTTCTACCGCTTATCCAGGATTCAGGGTCGCGGGGGGGCTGGAGCCGATCCCAGTTGTCATTGGGCGAGGGCAGGGTACACCCTGGACAGGACGCCAGTCTATCGCAGGGCCGACATGTAGAGACAGACAACCATTCACACTCACATTCACACCTACGGGCAATTTAGAGTCATCAATTAACCTATCCCCATCCTGCATGTCTTTGGACTGTGGGAGGAAGCCGGAGAACCCAGAGAGAACCCACGCGTACATAGGGAGAACATGCAAACTCCACACAGAAGGAACCCGGGGTTGACCCGGGAATTGAACCCAGGACCCTCTCGCTGTGAGGCGACAGTGCTTCCCACTACACCACCGTGCAGCCCCTCAACAAATACACAATTATGAATTTGAATATTGTATGCAGTTAATAATGGCACTGTTGCGTCCTACCTAAAGGCGCCAGCGTAGCCGTAGTACCGCTCTTCTGCACTGGGTTTGCACTTAAACTCATCTCCCACAACTCTGCCATTGCCTACACACTGAGTGCAAAATGGAGAGCTGGGGTCTGCTCCTGGGGCACAGCCACTACTGAAGAACTTGGCTAAAGAGAGGAAGAGACATATTGTGCTGGTGTTATAGTCAGAGTGGGGGTCAGGGTGGATATTGGGTGCACAGAGCGCATAATTTTGACACTTTGGTTTAGGTTAAGAAAAAATTGTGTTTCATGTTAATAGGACCTAAACTCAGTGTTTTGAGTTGCCTAAACTGTCTATTCAATGAAACGAGTTGATAGAAAACGTCATCTGAGCATTTCTTTCTTGACATATCTGAGATTTCAAATAAGTAGTGTATGAGTATGTGTACTTACTGAAGTCGCAGTCATTAGTCTGTTTGTGGATTAGACCCATGGGGATGTTCCAACCGGCACTTCTGCCCATGCCTGTGTGGCAAGACCTCTTGCCCTTTAGGTTTTCCCAGGTCAACCCTGAACCCTTCTTTATCACAGCAACAGCATAGTAAGAGGAGGCCGGGGCTACAAGAGTACAGAAGGAGGAGGTGATTCAGAAAACTATTATTCGAAAATCAAAATGTAAACAGTAAAAGTGTTATTGTTATTTAAATGTAGTGAAAGCAGTATTTTAACATTAAGTCTATACTACCTCCAGAAGTGCTGCAGAGGTCTGTGAAGAGAGACAGGGAATCAAATATTACTCATTCAGAAAAGGTCAAATCAAACACGGGCTTATATGGGATGGTTTCTGTGCTATCCAAGCCTCATACCTCTACTGCATTGCTCAACCATAGCAGGAACCAGACCACACTTCCCTGCTGTGTACACCTCTCCTGAATCCACTGCCATTGCATCAGCTTCTTTACGCTACAGGATAATTGAGATAACATATAATCAAACACAAACACCACAAAAGTAAGTAAAAAATATAAATTTAGTCAGTAAAAATAATCGGCAATCTTGTAAGGGATTCCCATATTTTCAACACTGTTTTACCATAATCTTTTTCAGGCACTCTTCGACTGAGGGGGCATTCTGGCATTCAATGGTGGTGGTGGTGTCATCAACAAAGCTGTAGATACTCCACGTGTCACACTTGGTCATCTCAGCATGGCCCACAGCACACCATCTGATAGCGTTGGGATGTGGTGCCTGTCGGCTCTGGAGAGTGAAGTGTAACCATAAAACAGCTTCTGCTGTCTAATGTGTGTTAATATGAGTGTTTTATCTGCTCATATTTCGCAGTACCTTTCTTAAGGGAATGGACAATGCTCATGTATTTGGCACCCAAATACAGGAAGGCATCTGTGTTTTCTGGCACCTTCACCAGCTTCACTGTTGAGTCTGTGAACATCAGGTTTTTGGCAGGTGCATAGGCTTCAGAGGAGAAGAGGTTAAATTGCTGGAAAGACAAAACGTAAGCTCATTCATTATGTAAGCACTTGGATATATTGTGAGGCAACCAAAACACAAATTTATATGTTTAAATGAATCCCTCTATATCATCGCTTATCCAGGGTCAGGTCGCGGAGGCAGCAGCTCCAGCAAGGGACCCCAATCTTCCCTTTCCCAGGCCATATAAGTCAGCTCTGACTGGGGGATCCCAAGACGTTCCCAGGCCAATGTGCAGATATAATCTCTCCACCTAGTCCTGGGTCTTTCCCATGGCCTCCTCCCAGGGAGGCGCCCAGAGAGCATCCTTACCAGATGCCCGAACCACTTCAGCTGGCTCCTTTTGATGCAAAGTAGCAGAGTCTTTTACTCCGAGTACCTCAAAGAGCTTCTCACCCTATCTCTAAGGGAGACGCCAGCCACCCTCCTGGGAAAACCCATTCCGGCCGCTTGTACCCGCAATCTAGTTCTTTCGGTCATGACACATTCCTCATGACCATAGGTGAGAGTAGGAACAACGAAGATCGACCGGTAGATCGAGAGTTTTGCCTTGCGGCTCAGCTCTCTTTTCGTCACAACGGTGCGGTAAAGCGAAAGCAATACCACCAGCTGCTCCGATTCTCCGACCAGTCTCACGTTTCATTGTCCCCTCACTCGTGAACAAGACCCCGAGGTACTTGAACTCCTTCCCTTGGGGTAAGGACTCATTCTCTTCCCAGAGCAGGCAATCCACCGGTTTCCTGCTGAGAACCATGGCCTCAGATTTAGAGGTGCTGGTCCTCATCCCGACTGCTTCATACTCGGCTGTGAACTGATCCAGTGAGTGTTGGAGGTCACAGACTGATGATGCCAGCAGGACCACATCATCTGCAAAAAGCAGCGATGAGATCCACAGCATACCGATCTGAAAACCCTCCTTCCCCCGACTACGCCTTGATATCCTGTCCATGAATATCACAAACAGGATTGATGGAGGACTTGACCAGGGAGCCTGAGTAGTGTGATGCCCCTGCAGTTGGCACCGCTCTCTGGTCTCCCTTTTTGAACAGGGGAACCACCACCCTGGTCCGCCACTCCATAGGCTATGTCCCTGAATTCCACGATTAGAGACGTATCATGTGGAACTATATTTGTCTGTCTTCTAACTTCTGAGTCAGTTTCTTTTGTGGAGAACTAATATTAAGTATCATACCTGTACTGAATTGAGAGTAGTCCAGATAAATTCAGCCAGCTCTGCATCCTTGCGGGTGACAACAGCATGAGCTGGTACTCTGGCCAGGTGGCAGGTTCTATAGTTGTCAATAGGTGCTCTGGTGTTATCCATGCACAGCAGGTCATAGTTGGCCTTTTCTGATTCTGAAAGTGTAGCACAACAGTAAAACTAATGTATTTGTATTTCCTCTTAACAATCTTCAGTCAAATCTCAAGGTGAATTTGTCCATTTAAACATCAAATTCCACATATATTATATAAATTATGGCAATTATAACCAAGAGTGTATATTTTATTAAATATCTTTTTTAGATTGTTATATTGAATCCACGTTTAATATATCAGCAAAACAGGACCTTATATACATATTTGATAAACACAGCAGCAGATATGAGATAACTACTTACAGATTGATCCACCTACAGCAGATGATTGGCTTGATTTTAAGATGAAGATTAGTTGAATTGTATCTTCTCGTGTTCTACTGTCCATAAAATTCAGTGATATAGATGTGGTGATGCCTATCAGCAGTGCTGTTGCTTATTTGTTGACAGCGTGATACTGACCAGGTACAGTGAGATGATGCACAAAAGCCACATCTCCAGCATCTTCCATTAGACACCTATTAAGAAGCCCAGGTGACATCAGCATCAGAGATTTCTACCAGCAGTATAGTATATTTGCACCGGGTTTAAGAAAATTAGATAAAAATGTGGACATATATGGAAGATACACGCATAGAGGTTGATAAAGGACGGTAAAAGTCATAGCAGAACTGTAAGGATCAGAGATACTGACCGGAAGGCCCCATCGTAGTCATAGTAAGGCTCATTGTGGGACCTGGAGCAGTCTCCTTTGCACTGCTGACACAGTTTGCTATTCCTTGTTGCCCCCGGGACACAGCTGGCTGAGAAGAAGTCACTCACCACTGCAAACAAAAAGCAGGCAAGGATTTCAGTAATATTGAGGATATAATTCCTTGCAAGGCAGCTCCACCAGTTATTACAATAGATTAAAGTGCAGGTATTTAAAATGAAAATAAACATTTCCAGAAAAAGATCACTGCAGCTCTGACCAAACGTACACATTTTATTCTTAATTGTCTGACCTTTGCCACAGGTCACACTGTGATCAGTGGCGTATGAATAGTAACTGTTATTTGAGAACTGTGCCGAACATTTAGTGTAACTCACCCTCCTCCACGGGTCTGTCTTCAATGCCTGACCACTGAATCAAATTCATGGACACCAGAGTTCCTATGGGGATATTCCAGCCTGCAGATTTGCCCAAACCAGTGTGGCAAGATTTCTTCCCCTGGAGGTCTCTGATGCCAAACTGAGTGCCCTTCTTCACCACAGCAACAGCATATGAACAGGTTTCTGAGGCTGGATGTATGCAGAACAATTGTGAGTAAAAAGATTACAAAAAAATATATACATATATATATATATATATATACTGTATATATAAAAAAAATAGCTTGTACAAAACGCATCTTCTTGCTAATGCTAATTTCATCAGTAAAGGCAGCTGATTAGTAGACATACAGGTGCCGTAGTGCTCAGCAATGATGGGCTGCAGGTTGTAGTTGTTCAGTCCAGCAATGTAGATGTCCCCTCCATCCAAAGTGATGGCATCAGCCTCAGCAGCCTGATGGAAAAAAAAACATCAACATGATGTTTGAGCTCTCCAACAGCTCCCAGATATGTGGTGAATGGTTTCATCTCTTGAATGCTTTTATGCAACTTATTCCAGCACATATCAAGGGGGGATATTGTACTTGTTGCTCTTCTACATTCATTTGATGGCAAAATATATGATCAATGTATAAAACAAAAAACTTCCCTTTCCCAGGCTACATTGGCCAACTCTGTAACTTTGCTTGACTTCCAACCAATGTTGAAGGGACGTATCATCCAAAACTCCCCCCCCCACACCCAAAGCCTTCAACATTTCTGGACGGATCTCAGCAATTGTTGTTATTATTATTACTACTACTACTACTACTACTACTAATAATAATAATAATAATAATAATAATAATAATAATATGCTATAGAAATGTACTTTTGCTCATTACAGATTTGTTGTTGTTATATTTTGCTGTTAAAGATCAGAATCCTTCCTCCTCCACTGGTTAAATCATCACTCAAACATATTGTCACAATTGCGATTTGCGTGTTATAGACTTAAAGATGGAATTAAACTGAAGACAGGAATACTTTCTGATGATGCTATCTCATTGAGTGCCTGCTCTCAAAAATGTTACTAATCTCCTTACCCTGATTGCAATGATGCAGTCGATGGCGGTGTCTTTCCTCACACAGGAGAACGTGGGCGCTGCTGCAGAGAGGGCCACGCATTTCTGCTGTTCTTTGTCCGATATGACGCACCATCGCACCTTGACAGCGGGGTCTGCGAGCGCGGTAGCTGCAAGGTACACATGGGTTAATGACAATGCAAAGAAACTGCTTGTTTAGGTTAATCTGTCGTTAGAAGTGTTAGGGTTAAATCTGAAATGTGGTTACCGAGGCATCCGAGCAGCGCCGTGAGGAGGAGAGTCTGCATGTTGGGTTCTCCAGATCAGCAAAGCAGACCGTCCGGGAGGTGTCTCAGCCTTTTATAGCAAACCTCCGACAAGAAAAAGTTTGCTCAGGTTTCCTAATGTGTGCACGCAAGTGTGTGTGTGTGTGTGTGTGTGTTTGTGCCATAACCTCCAGGTGAAGGATTTATCTGCTCTAACATTTATACATTTGTTTGTTACTGTCAGCTGTTTGTTCTGAGGCTGAGGTTAAATACTATATAGTAGAACTGGATTCAATGATTAGTCACATTTTTTTAGTGACAGTTTGTAGTTTGTAGTAAACATTCTGTGGTGGGTACTTTTTTCAGCTCAACGGTCAAAATAATAATCCTGAGACTTGGAAAACATTGCAAAATAGGTACTTGTTGACAGGGAATACTCCAACATTGTGCAGCCATCCTCAAATTGCTGGATTCAGAGGTTTTCTTTAAGCTACAGGTGGTAGAAGGCATATAAGTGCATGTCACAAAATGCATAAAAAGTCATGTTTTATGCATTCTGATCAACAAAATTTAAATGATGAAAGAAAAAAAGGGGGAAGAATCAACACATTGCCCAACATTTTTATTTGCATAGCTGAATGTTGCTCAGGTGCTCGTGAGGTAGACGTCCCACAATATATTTATTTTCCCGTCTGTCCGTCCGTCCGTTGACTGAGATAAATCTGGCACGTACACACAAATCTCTTTCAAATCAAGAGTCATTCCTAGTGACATGGGAGATCACAGGAGGGATTGTGGCACACGTGACAGGTGAAACTGACGTTCAATCAGCAATAAAACTTACAGTCAATCCTTGATTTCATGCTTTTCTCAGTCCCCTGCACGGTTCAGTGTCATTCCTTTCATATCATATGCTGAGAACAAAACTGACATTGAAATGTAATTGTCTACTGCCTTTATGGTATTATGCCCTTTGACTGATTTCAGATTCCTCGTGAGTTTGGGTTTGTCTTTATCCCCGGGCCACTTTCCTGAACAGATTACCGTGTTTTTATCATTCCTCTTGATAACACAGCAAGTCAGTAACATATAAGTCAGTAACTACTATCCTGTAGAGCACAAGTTGACATGCAATGCACGCTGTATTTATACAAAAAAATCATCACAACTTTACTCTTGTACTGTTCAAATATGCATTAAATAATAGTTTTAGAACATGTCATGAATGTCAACATGAATATGACTATTTAATATTCTGAGTGAGAGGGTGAGCCTCCAGCTGTGAAATGCACGTATATTTTCTGCGCTGTAATTTACAAAGGCTTTCTATGAAGATTCCTGTAAAGAATCTGCAATTTGTTACTTGAGATATACAGTTTTCACTTGGTATGTTTCCATATTAATCAATATAATCTAGAAAGTCTATTAGCCAGTGCACAGCAGGAAAGCTGAACATACCAAAAATGTGAAGTCTGTCTCCAGTGAAGCCTACAACTCAAGGTATATGGAGAGTAAAGTTTCCAATAATACATTTGTAATGGATGAATAGTTCATAGAATTCAGATGAAGCTTCTCTTTAAAGAAAATTCTTATTTTTCTCATAATGAGCACCAAATTACACACTTTTCCAGGAAAGTTGACCAAAGATTATTCGAAAATGAACAGGTAAAGAAATTGTCGACTATATCGACTAAATGGTGTCTAGGATTTTTGCTTTTGTCATATAGTGATAATAATAATTTCAGAGTCCAGAAGTGTATTATAAAAATGCTTAAATTACAGCCAATAAGCACAGCAATTTGCAACAGACCGTTTTTGGCCTTGGAAGCTGGTTGATAATAATATCCCTTACTCTTTCAATTGCTATTTAAATTTTTTTGTGATATTTGATGAATTCCTCATCATTGCATTACAAAAACAATACATACTGTCACAACAAAAGAGCATTGAAAAGGCTTTATTTGATAAAAGTCAGGCTGTTAACAATAGTTGATCCAATAACACAGGAAATGTAACATTATGAGTCAAAATCATAAAAACAGCTACATGTGGACAAGATTGATCACAGGATAGTTGATTTGTAAGTAATGGTAGTGCAATGCATCTGTTTGTTGGATGTAATTTTGAAAAAAAAAAACGGCTCTACAACAGGAGCAGTAAGAAAACACACAATGCAATTTTTGGGTTGAGTGTGTGAAGTGGGGGTAAGGTGCTTGAATCACTGAGGGCCCAGCGAGGCACCAACACAGTCCGTGGATGCCACTAGTTTTATTGCTGGCAGGAATGGAAGGTGCAAGAATTCTCCAGATCTGTTGGGAATAGAAAACACATATTTGATTTGTCTCAGATACAACCATAAAATTTAATCTGCTGACTGTCCAGTCCTTATTTGACCAATAGCAGCACAAACCTGAAGTGTATTTACTGCACTCTCTAAGCGAATTGATGGTATTCATGTAGTCCGGTCCCAAAAACTGTTCAAAGCTTGTTCCAGGTGGAACCTCCTGGAGACATTTAGTGGAGTCCTTGAAGAGGAGGTTCTTTCCTGAAACTGACTGGAACATCCTGAATGTCGTATCGCTGCCGCTGGTACCAAACAAAACCTGATAAAATAAAATGAAGATTTAAAACAGACATATTCAATTTGATTTTGTTATTTAGACATCCATATCAAGGCCAGAAATCGTTATGAGATTGGGTTAAAAACAAAATGATGTTGAAAGTGAGGAAAATGCTTGAAAATTTGAAAACAAGCGTGCCAAAAATCTGTAGCAAAAAAATGACTGACCTGCTGTTCCGCGAGAATACGAGCAACTTCACCCTGGTGCTCTGGACGAGTCACCACAGCATGGGCAGGCACGACGGACAGGTGACAAGAGGCATAATCGGAGACTGGCACTGGGGCCTTCCCAGGGCAGATCAGCTGGTATTCAGCAGAGTTCACACCTCTAGCCCATTCTGGCCCATTGCCTTTAAAAAGAAGAGGTGGAAGAATGTTCTAGTTTTATAAAAAAAAAAAACACACACACAGTTGAAATGAAGACAGGTCTGCATCAGTCTCTCACCGTCACTGTTTTCTGCAACGATTGTGTGCTTGATGAAGGCAACATCGCCGCCACCCTCAACCAGACATCTATAATGATATCAAAAACATAACTCGGGTAATCTGTAGATTTTTCACCCTGAGCCCTGTGCTCTGGAAGGAATAAGGAATAGTTTGTCTCTTTTTGGAAATGCATTGTTTTGTTTTGTTTCATTTTTGAAATGAAAGTCCAAGAACTTGCTTGGAGTTCTCAAGCAGTTAGCTTAGCTTAGCTTAGCATGAAAAATGAAGCCAGAAAACAGCTAGCCTGACTCTCCTAAACATCAACGATATGCACATTAGCCCCCCTAAAGCCCGCTAATTAATACAATGCATCTTGTTTGTTTAAACCATAGACATATATAAGTGTAAAAGCAATACTTCATCAGTCTTTTCTCGTTCTCAGAAAGAACGCAAATGTGCATATTTCCCAAAATGTCATACTGTTCTTCGAACATACATGCAAGTAGATATTGTATGCAGATAATAATGGCACTGTTGGGTCTTACCTAAAGGCGCCAGCGTAGCCGTAGTACCGCTCTTCTGCACTAGCTTTGCACTTGTAGTTTTCTCCCACATTGTTGCCATTGCCGACACACCGAGTGCAAAATGGAGAGGTGGGGTCTGCTCCGGGGGCACAGCCACTACTGAAGAACTTGGCTTAAGAGAGGAAGAGACATATTGTGCTGGTGTTATAGTCAGAGGTGTAGAAAATGCAATCTTGTCTGGTTTGACCACATACATTTTGTCGTAGGGAGGGGGTCGGGGTGGATTTTGGTTGCACAGAGCACATCAAAAAATTGTGTTTCTTGTTAATATGACTTATACTCAGGGCTTTAAGTTGCCTTAACATACTGCAACCATAAACAAGTCTATAGTGAAACATAGTTTATGGCTGGACCATGTGTGGTCAATGTGCTTAATGTCATTTCCTTCCGGCCTTTGTTATTGTGGCGTTAGCACCACTGTACGACATACTGTGATATTTCCCCGTTAATAGTCTGCAGTTTACGAATACTGGTGTCGCACATACTAATAAATGTCACTCAGTGTTGTGGTGACTGAATATCATGTTGGTGATGTCAGGCGAGTGTTAGTAAAATGCTAGTAAAAATGCTATGCCAACCAAGACCGTCATCACAGTAAACAACCAAGTTATCTCCAACATAAAACTTATCCAACGAGCCAATTAATCACGTAAAGTTGACGATGCTTCACTTAAGAGTTTTGCTGTTTATCAGGGGTCAGTTAAGATTGTTTAAATGCCGGCTGCAGGCGTGCTAATGCTAGCTAATGCTAGCTACGGCTAGCTACAGCTGCTGTGGCGGGTTTAACTTTCAGGCTCCGAAAAAAGGTGAAGTCTTTGGCTTGTAGATGATTCACCGTATTGTACGTGGTGACTTCTCCATGCGGCTGTTTGTGATGCTCTCTGATGACTATGAACGCAGCTACATGAGCAACGGCCCTTGGTGACGTTGTAGGGCTATGTCACTTGACTGACCAATGGTTGCATTTTGATCAGTCAGTTACTTACTTGCCAGATATGGCTGGCCCTCTGGTCCAGCCAAGAAAGTTGATAGAAAATATAATCTGGGCATTTCTTTTTTGACATATCTGAGATTTCAAATACGTAGTGTATGAACTGAATTTGTAGGATAAAAAGCACACAGTCACTTACTGAAGTCGCAGTCATTAGTCTGTTTGTGGATTACACCCATCGGGACGTTCCAACCGGCAGTTCTGCCCATGCCTGTGTGGCAAGACCTCTTGCCCTTTAGGTTTTCCCAGGTCAACTGTGAACCCTTCTTTACCACAGCAACAGCATAGTAAGAGGAGGCCGGGGCTACAAGAGTACAGAAGGAGGTAAATCAGAAAACTATCCACCAGATAATGAATAGTTGCATTTAATTTAATATAAAAGTCTTTGTTGAAGCTGTGAAATGCCCACATATTTTCTGCTCCGTAATTTTAGGCTTTAAATGAGATTTTCTATGAAGTTTCCAAAACTCTGCAATGTGTTACTTGAGAAATACACAGTGTTCACTTGATATGTCTCCATATTAATCAATTCCATTTTACTGTATAATTTAGAAAGTCTTTTAGCCAGTGCACAGCAGGGAAGCTGAACATACCAAAAATGTGAAGTCTGTCTACAGTGAAGCATACAACTCAAGATATATGGAGAATAAAGTTTTCAATAATACATTAATAATGGATGAATGTTTAATACATTCAGATGAAGCTTCCTATTTTTCTCATAATGAGCACCAAATTACAAAGCTCTTTCCAGGGAACTTCCCTAAAGCTTATTGGAAAATGAGAACAAACAAAAATATTATCGACTAAATACTGTCTGGGATTTTTGCTTTTGTCATAATGATATAGTTTTTTTTCTCTTAATTAAGCTGCATTACAGCTAAATCACACACTTTCCAACCTAATTACTTAAATGTAGTGAAAGCAGTATTTTAACATTAAGTCTGTATTACCTCCAGAGGTGCTGCAGGAGTCTGTGAAGAGAGACAGGGAATCAAATATTACTCATTCAGAAAAGGTCAAATCAAACACGGGCTTATAGGATGGTTTCTGTGCTATCCAAGCCTCATACCTGCATTGTACTGCTCCACCATAGCAGGAATGAGACCACACTTCCCTGCTGTGTACACCTCTCCTCCATCCACTGCCATTGCATCAGCTTCTTTACGCTACAGGATAATTGAGATAACAGATAATCAAACGCAAACGCCACAAAAGTGAATAAAAAAAGAATCGTCAAGCTTTTGAGGGATTCCCATATTTCCATGTTAGACTGTTTTACCATAATCTTTTTCAGGCACTCGTCGACTGAGGGGGCATTCTGGCATTCAATGTTGGTGGTGGTGGTATCAGCAATGCTGGCGATGCTCCACGTGTCACACTTGGTCGTCTCGGCGTGGCCCACAGCACACCATCTGATAGCGTTGGATGTGGTGCCTGTCGGCTCTGGAGAGTGAAGTTGCAACCATAAAATAGCGTCTGCCGTCTGATGTGTGTTAATATGAGTGTTTTATCTGCTCGTATATCACAGTACCTTTCTTAAGGGAACGGACAATGCTCATGTATTTGGCACCCAAATACAGGAAGGAATCTGTGTTTTCTGGCACCTTCACCAGATTCTGTGTTGAGTCTTTGAACATCAAGTTTTTGGCAGGTGCATAGGCTTCAGAGGAGAAGAGGTTTGGCTGGAAAGACGAAATGTAAGCTCATTCATTATGTAAGCACTCGGATATATTGTGAGGCAACCAAAACACAAAATTATTTGTTTAAATGAAATTAAAATCACGAGTCACTATATTTCTCCCTTTTCTAACTCCTCCAGCAGTGTTTTTTGTGCAGAACAGATTTTTAGTACCATACCTTTAATGAATTGAGAGTAGTCCAGATTAATTCGGTCAGCTGTGCATCCTTGCGGCTGACAACAGCATGAGCTGGTACTCTGGCCAGGTGGCAGGTTTCATAGTTGTTAATAGATGCTCTGGTGTTATCCGGGCACAGCAGCTCGTAGTTGGCCTTTTCTGATTCTGAAAGTGTAGCACAACAGTAAAATTAATGTATTTCTATTTCCTCTTAACAGTCTTCCATTTCTAAATAACTCGCAACCATCTTCTTCATACCACATTTTGAATTCAAAAGTCCAGATTTAGCAAATAATTATTTTACCAATATTATATAAGTTATGGCAATTAAAACCAACAGTGTGTATCTTATTTGAAACTAATGACCAGCTTACTTGCCTGACATTATTAGGACATAATTCAACACATATGAGAATAGATGACAGCGTGATACTGACCAGGTACAGTGAGATGTTTCACAAAAGCCACATCTCCAGCGTCTTCCATTAGA
This sequence comes from Chelidonichthys spinosus, assembly GCA_029853015.1. Classification (NCBI taxonomy): domain Eukaryota; kingdom Metazoa; phylum Chordata; class Actinopteri; order Perciformes; family Triglidae; genus Chelidonichthys; species Chelidonichthys spinosus. The sequence continues at coordinate 22,027,146 of CM056827.1, read as the reverse complement.
CACCTATTAAGAAGCCCAGGTGACATCAGCATCAGAGGTTTATTGGTTATTAGCATTATAGTATATTTTTTAGAAGGTTTAAGAAAATTTGATAAAAATGTAGACATATATGGAAGATACACGTGTAGAGGTTGATAAAGGACGGTAAAAGTCATAGCAGAACTGTAAAGGATCAGAGATACTGACCGGAAGGCCCCATCGTAGTCATAGTAAGGCTCATTGTGGGACCTGGAGCAGTCTCCTTTGCACTGCTGACACAGTTTGGGGTTCCCTGATGCCCCCGGGACACAGCTGGCCGAGAAGAAGTCACTCACCGCTGCAAAACAAAAACGATTTCACAAATATTGAGGTTATAAATCCTCGCAAGGCAGCTCCACCACCCGCATCATTTGACTGTTTGACCGGAATCCATAAAGAAAGTCTCAACAATGTATTTTGTTCATTTAACTTTGCTTACTTATTAGTCAGTAGGTCTTTTCCATGTAAAGCTATTTTGAATAACTAATATGTGGCCTTACATTGAAATATATTGGGTATACAAATACTTAAATGAGCTTATGAAACATCACAATGTTAGATTTGGATACTCCACTCTCACATCAGTTGTGGTGAATATGAAGCTACAGGCAGCAGCCGCTTAGCTTAGCTTAGCTTATTTTAAAGACAGGTAAGACTTAAAACAGTGGGTTATGTGCCAGTCTGTTTCTTGTATGGGCATGGTAATAACTTTGTGTTACATCCTATAATTTCAACGTGATGTTTTTACACTTTAGTACGGATTTTAAACAAACAAACAAAAAAAAAAAGTGTAAATGAGTTTTAGAGGGGCTGATGGGTGAATTTAGCTACCTTTCCCCCCTTTTCCAGCCTTTATGCTAGCTGGCTGCCAGGATAAGCTTTATATTTAACTGACAAATATTACATTACATTAAAAAACGTGTTTAAAATGAAAATAAACATTTCCAGAAAAAGATCACTGTAGCTCTGACCAAACGTACACATTTTATTCTTAATTGTCTGACCGTTGCCACAGCTAATGCACAGGTCACACTGTGATCAGTGGCGTATGAATAGTAACTGTTATTTGAGGACGAACATTTAGTGTAACTCACCCGCCTCCACGGGTCTGTCTTCAATGCCTGACCACTGAATCAAATCCATGGACACCAGAGTTCCTATGGGGATATTCCAGCCTGCAGATTTGCCCAAACCAGTGTGGCAAGATTTCTTCCCCTGGAGGTCTCTGATGCCAAACTGAGTGCCCTTCTTCACCACAGCAACAGCGTAGTAACATGTTGCTGAGGCTGGATGTATGCAGAACAATTGTGGGGAAAAAAGATTACAAAAATAAATATTTAGCTCATCCAAAATGCTCTATGATATCCTCTTGCTAATGCTAATATCATCAGTAAAGGCAGCTGATTAGTAGACATACAGGTGCCGTAGTCCTCAGCAATGATGGGCTGCAGGTTGTAGTTGTTCAGTCCAGCAGTGTAGATGTCCCCTCCATCGAAAGTGATGGCATCGGCCTCACCAGCCTGATGGGAAAAAAACATCAACATGATGTTTGAGCTCTCCAACTGCTTCTTAGATATGTGGTGAATGGTTTCATGGAGTTTTTTGTAGCTGAATGCAGTGGTGGTGCAAAGTAATGTTCTTTCTTCCAATGTTGAGATACATTTTCTTCTCTTGAATGCCTTAATGCAACTTTATACTAATTCCACTACATATTAATATAATATAAGGGAATATAGGATTTATTTCTCTTCTACATTTATTGGTTGGCAAAATATATGTTCAATGAATGAAACCAAATGCAGCTTTGATAATTAAGAAGTACATTAATCAGTAATCTCCACCCCAACCAGCTAAAACATTCAGAACCAGCTTACATATTACTGCTATAATCATACAAATACTATACTGCTATAAGTGCTATGATAAAAAGTAATCTAATAATTATAATATATATTATTCTATATTATTTATACTCCTATATTATTGTTTATTAGTATTATAAATATTATGATTCGTATTATTCATAATAATAATAATAATATTCTATAGAACTGTACTTTTTTTCACTTTGCTGTATGATGTGAAGCACTTTGAGTCTGCCTTGTGTATGAAATGTGTTATACAAATAAAGTTGCCTTGCCTTGCCTACTTTTCTAATTAAAAATTCTAATTAACTATTTTGCTGTAAAAGATCAGAATCCTTCCTCCTCCACAGTTAAATCTTCCCTTAAACATATTTTCACAATTGCAATTTGCGTGTTATAAACTAAAAGATGGAATTAAACTGAAGACAGGGCCATGAAGAATACTTTCTGATGACGCCATATCATTGAGTGCATGCTCTGAATAATGTTACTCCTCTCCTTACCTTGATTGCAACGATGCAGTCGATGGCGGTGTCTTTCCTCACGCAGTCCAACACACCAAGGGCCGCGCATTTCTGCTGTTCTTTGTCCGATATGACGCACCATCGCACCTTGGCAGCGGGGTCCGCGAGCGCGGTTGCTGCAAGATACACATGGGTAAATGACAATGCAGAGAAACTGCTTGTTTAGGTTAATCTGTCGTTAAAAGGGTTAGGGTTAAATGTGAAATGTCGTTACCGAGGCATCCGAGCAGCGCCGCGAGGAGGAGAGTCTGCATGTTGAACGGCGGGGGTCTCCAGGTCAGCAGAGCAGACCGTCCGGGAGGCGCTTCGGACTTTTATAGCAAACCTCCGACTGAGCTGGGGGGGAAAAAAAGAGAAAAAAGTTTGCTCAGATTTCCTAACGCGTGCGCGCGCGCGTGCAAGTAGAAAGACCGACATTGCATATCCGAAATTTCCACATAATGGGTTTTCATAGACTCTGAAACTGTTCTCAACCAATGTTTGAACTATACCTGAAATCATCCAGATTATATATTTGCATTCGAATTTAAACGTATTTAATAACAGTGTATTGAAGTGAATTGCTGCTGTGATCACGTTTAAACATTGTAATTTTCTAAATGCAGAAGCAATTAACCACTGGTAAGAAGCATTCCACTGTATATCTCGCAGAACTCCTGTCAGTGATATATTGTTATATATACACTATTATTACTAATATTTCATAAAAATGTCAGCATCACTAGTCCTGCAGTTTGTCATGGTGTAGCTCATCTTACTTACACATGATTAATGAGTTTAAATTACAGCTATGCATTATCTTTCATTAATTAATCATACGTTTTATAAGTAAAACAAGTCATTTATTAAATAACCAGTAACTGCAGCTGTCAAATAAACAAAGTGGGGTAAAAAAACTAACTACTAAGTATTGCAAAACCTGAAGCTACTATAGTTACTAGAAGTAATTATTCAGGCACTTCAGGGTGACAGGTGGTCACGTCAGAAGAAAAAAGGCAAACGCTTGTGAAATGCTTTGAAAAATGACCATTTTCAAAGCAGTTAACACAGAAAAGCTGCAGTGCGACCCACATAAGAGTTGTGTTTACAGAGTCAGCGTTTCCCAACACCAGAGCAAAGGTTCGCGTTGATTTCTAAATTGAACCAGTGACACCTCATTCTTTGCTCCCATTGACCAAATATGTAAATATCAGCCAATACATTTCACAACAGATCTCATGGTTCATGGTGCTTTGAATGATCCTAGATGTGATACAAGAAACTGACATTGAAATGTAATTGTCTGCTGCCTTTGTTGGTATTATTGCTCTTTGACTGATAGACACTTCTTGATAACATATATGGCAAATTAGTAACATCACTATCCTGCAGTTGACTTTGACTTTGAATGCACTCTGTATTTATACAAAAAAAAACTCTACTCTTGTACTGTTTCTCTTCAAATAAGCATAATTTCTGCTGGAGGAGGAAAAAAACACCCGGTAAATGCATTAAATAATTGACGATTTAGAAAATATAAAGCAACATGAATATGACTATTTAATATGAGCCTCGAGTTAATTTTTCGGGGGGCTGATTCATCATATAAGATAACTGCCGCTTCAGATGGACAGAAAAATATAGTCAAAACCCTGTAAATGTGCTACGACATGAAAGAAAAGTGTTTCCAAGGGAAAGGGGGTTGTGTATTTTGCAGTTGAGTGAGATGTAAGAGCCGGTGATGATTCATCTCGATACCCACACATGCCGATAACACTCTTCATCAGTGCCTTTTTCAAACTGTTTCTGGGAAAACACATCTGGCTGATGAACCAGGAAACACAGACACTGTTGGCGATGTCACAGCAATGGCCCAGTGATAGCAGTGGACCTTTTTCCACAGCAGACATTTTGATTTTGTCACAGCAGGAAAAGTTGAACATGTTAACAATGGCTCAGTTCCACAAAGTGTCCCAGTATGCTCCTCCAGTCAGCAAGCTTGCATAATAGCAGGGCCTCCCCTAAGTGGAATGCAGCCATTGTTGCAGTTATTAAATACACCTGTGCTTTTCCTATAACATTACATGTCGCAATGTTTGCTGTGAAAAAGGTCCATTTGCAATGGTGGAAGAAGTGCTCACACACTTTCCTTCAGTAAAAGTACCAATACAACAAAGTAAAAATACTCCTATATTCGGAACCCTTAAGTAAAAGTACAGAAGCATATCACCAAAATGTACTTAAAGTAGAAGTAAAAGCATGTACTTTAATAAAACATGACACATTATTTGTAAAGTTGGTATGTTAGCAGGTGGAGGCGGATCTAGTTGAAATAACTTCATTACCAGTTTGAGATAAATCTGAGGGGTTGTAAGATGAATAATGCTAAATGAAGGACAATAAATTCTGCGCATTTGTGTACATTACTTGTCTTGACTGCCTTTTGCTTCTTTCTTTCATCAAATATTGGATTGTTTGAACTTTTAGGCCCTCAAACAAATCTCTTAAGATTGGCTCTCTCTTCGGTGGAACAACTCATTGACATTGTTTTTTAAACATGGTTCGTTTTCAAGCGTAAAATGGTATTTTGTTAGCTTATCAAAGTTTTTATCGTGAAAAGTATCTATAGGCGTCAAATAAGTATCAAATAGAATTAATCAAGTCACCTTGTCACCTTGAGAGAAGGTGAAATTGATTTAGCTTATTTGACTTCGAGTACAAAAGTGATCCCATTTTATTTGTAGTTACATCCAGCGGGGGGGGGGGGTTTCTCTGCAAGATGGAATATTCTGGTGATTCACTCTTCCATCCACAATCATTACACATTAACTTCAATTGACTTCTTTCTGAGAACTGGCTGACAGGTCCATCGATGACTGGGGTCAACATCCTTCTTATGCAACAGACAAAAAAAACCCATCAAACATCAAACCCAGGCACGTCGTGAGGGCCCCCTGTCCTGGTGGTGACCTCATTAAACTTAAAGCACTGATGAATACATTTAGGATTCAAGGGACATTAATGCAGGTTGTTGTTGTGTATACATTCAACCTCAAACTCCAACTTTTGCAGGAAATTATATTGGCCTTTTTTTTTAAGCTCTCCCGTATTTCAGCTGGTTTATTCAGATTTATTTAGAACCTAAAAGCTTCAAGAACATTTTTTTAAAAGTGTCATGTGTAAACTACTCAAAGCTTGGATATTGCTGTATTTAAGGCAGCTGATCAAAGCAAATGCAGCATTCCTGTTTGTTTTAAGCTAGTGGGGAGAAGGGTACAGTATGTTATCCAATGCTGCCCTTTGCCAGCACATTTCCCCTCACCCTCCTTTTGTCCATTACAGCAAAAAAAGGAGCGGTGAAGGAATATCCTTCGGGTTCTGTAATAGAAACAGAGCGAGGAGAGTGACACAGAGTCGGTGTCCTCATCTGTTTGTACAGCTGCATGCCCTTTTCTTTCACCTCTGACCTTTGCCCCGTACAGACGCTGTTACCATTAACAGTTGGGGCCCTTATTCAAAAGGCAATATGAAAAGAAAAATAATAATTTTAAGATTATGAAACAATGGCTTCGAGGGCTTGAAACTAAATGTGATCAACAGCATGAATCACAGTGATGTACTGTGACAAACAAACTAGGAGCTGAATATGTTTTGAAATACTATGGCATTATCACATATTTTTATCTCATTATAGTTGTCAATATTTATCCAGTAGATGAGTGATTGATATCGCTCATTATAAGTTATAATAAGCCTGCTTATATTCATCATAACCAAGTCGGAAACAAATGAACAAGTCCTTTATATGGGAACTTCTGTTAACAAAAATTGTATTTGAATGGCATGTGATTCAAACGGACATTTTACCACATGGCTTGTTCTAATATTAGTAAGCCGACATGGCAGTACACACCCCCACCACTCTTCCAGGACCGGAGTACTCGGCTTTTCGTTTTTTTAAAAATAGAGAAATGTTGAAGAGAAAGGACAACAGTGACTCTCCTGGATCAACTGCAACAACTTGAAGTTAAAGTGTATTTAATTCCTACTTCATAAAACTTTTGTGAAACTCATTTAAATATTTTTTAAGTTTCTTAAACTGGCTAGTGGTCTTCATCATCATCACCTTATTTATTGCAGTTATTACGGTTTAAGGCACTTTACTGCCACCAAAGGCCCAGATTTTAGCTTATTAAAGCCAACTTGATGTTATAAAAAACAATATTTGTAAACATGAGTTATTCAGTCCAGATCTTGTCTCAAATATCCAGTTAGTTGAGGCATTGGTTTGAACTCTCATCTATCATCATGTTTCATTTACTTAACACGGTCTGTTTTAGGCCTTGTGCCAGGAAATCAGAAAAAGCCTGGCTAGTAACCAACAAGGAAGCATTAATATGAAGTTGCTTAATGCGCCCTACTCACATAATGTGATTAAATGAAGTCACAGGGTTATACTGAAACAAATTGTGACAGAATACACATTAATACATGTTTGCTTTCTAGGTTGTTGCAGTTGATTCTAAAGAGTTGCTGATTGTCTCTTCATAGAACATGTTTTGCGATGTTAGTTTTATGATACTGGACACTTTTCTCATGACATAATGCCTGCAAAGATCATTTAAAAATGTGACAAAAGACCAAGCAGAATCTCCCTTGGTTTTGGTGGTTATATTTCAACATCAGCATATTTTCTTGGCAGCATATAAAAAAAGGAAAAAGAAAGGTAACAGTGACTACAGCTAAATATCAGTCTCTCTAAGCCATCTCTGTACAGTGTAGGTCCGACTGATGAGATGTACCACCCTTCATTCATTCCCTTCTGTATCAAAAGTTGAAATCCAAAAACGATCAACTAGTCTCTAATTAACCAATAGAAACTTGAGTAAAAATGTGCAGATCCACCCAAATCCTTTCAGATTTACACAACCGTGTCACAGATGTCCGACCTGTCATTTTCAGAGCTTTTCTCTCGGTGCCCCAGCCTTCCACATAGTTACAACTGTTCAAACTATGACCGTGTAAGAGACCAAATTTGGGTCAAAATAAACAAGAATGAGCCTCCTACCTGTCCCCAGGTACAGAAAATAACAACAGGAGCAAGAAAATAAACTCTGACATTAAACATCCTTTCTGGAAGGTAAAAGTATTTTTGTACAAGTCCCTGGTGCCTCATCATCAATCAGTGATCCTTTACTGGGGTTTTATTTTTATTATTTATTTGAATATGAGCTATCATATATATTCTATCCTGATGTGCCTCAGCGTTCAGAACAAAATGAAGCGTGCATCAGAAAAGAATAAATCACATTAAAAGTGCCGGCATCCGTACACCTTACTGGCCAATTGTAGAGCAGTAGAAAGGGATTAGGCTGTCAGTAGAGATGTCAGTATTCAGACTAGTGGAGTGGCGGGGGAAAGTAGTCCATCCACTAAGAGTTGTCTTGGCAAAAAACTGAGCCCAATTCCCGGAGAAAAGATGGTTATGGTATCAAGGCCAGTGACATCATCCCACATCATTGGTGAAAGGGTGAGGTCTATCAGAGAGATACAGACAAGCAAAAGTGAGTGTGTCTGACAAGGCTAGTTCCTCTCCTGAACAAATACAGTCTCCTGTGGACAAAGCCCCGCCTCCTGCAGCGTGATGTCATAGTCCAAGTGGGCGAGCTTCCTTCTGGGAAAGTTGGTGACGAGTTCAAAACGTTCGTTAGGGTAACCTTTCGACTGGACGTGTCTTACCAGGGCCTTGGGGAAGAACGAGAAATATACCAGAGATGAGACATTTTATGAAACAGTCAGCATAAAGTTTTTTTTCACTAAATCAACAGTTTCACATTCATACACTTGTATGCTTTGTTGCCAAGAGATGACAAGGAACTGGACCAGGATGTGGTGCGACACTCCGTCCTTTTATAATAAAACTGCCAATCTGTCAATCAACTTTCCCTAGTGAGGGTGCGCCCTTACTATACAAACACGAAGGTGGCATCGACCTTCTCACCTGACTCCTTGCAACAAAGCAAAGAAGTGCATTTCCCCCCCTAAAAAATGTTGAACTATTTCTTTAAAACAGAGGTCTCACCAATAGTTTTGCTTTAGAAGACAAGGAAATTTGCTCTCTCTGTCCGTCCGGGTAACGAAGCATCAACCTGGCTTTGGGACCTATGTGTAAAAAAAAAAAGAAAAAGAAGACAATTTTCAAACTCTCACATACCTTAAACATCATTGCAACGGTTTCAGGCTGAAGAAGACATGTTGACATACCATTGTCGTCAGGACAGTCCACATCAAAGGTTTTGGCGGTGCCGGGCTTGGAAGGCCCAGCGCTTTCAGCCGTTGGAAGACAATGGTTATCTCCAGAATTTGCGTCAGGCTGTGGATGACGAGGACCAGCAGCTGAGGGCTCCAGGTGGTTCTTTTTGCTCTCCTCCTTCTTGTGACTGTGGTTGTTTTCTTTGTATGGAGACTTTCTATGGGAAGAAGTGGAACTATCGGGATGTAGACGCTGCTGGGCTGCAGTTGTCGGAGGGAGCGGGGTGTGTTTGCTGGTAAAGCTTTTCTCTTCGTGGGGTACAGGCGTTTCGCTGTCAGAGCCATCAACAGAGATTGGACCCTCGCTGTCAGAGAAAGGCTCTGCATCCGATTCGTCATCTGATCGGGGGGAATCTGGGGCTTCTGGGGCATTTGAGGACTCATAGTGGGTCTCCTGTAGAGAGGCTCGGATTGCTGCCTCCAGCTGGCTGTCTTCACTGGCATCAATCAGACTCTCCTAGAACAGAAAACAGAGTGTGCAGCTGTAGAAAACAAATCAAAGAACCGTGTAAAACAACACAAACGTGTTATGTATCTACATAACATAACAAGAGATTGATAACCAAGCAGAAAGGAGTGTTCGCTGTCTTTCAGATAGTGGAGTTCACAAAACTATTACATGTAATGCAGCCTTTTAGGGGGAAAAGGAGAGAGAGAAATGAAACTATCACATAAAATAATAACCAAAATGCCAGATAACAGATCTACAACTGATAAGTAATTCTAAGTTGTGACATTTCAATGGAGTCCCAGAGAGAGAGAGAGAGAGAGAGGGAAGATAGCGCTTATTAGCAGAGAATTAGAGGCAACATGAGTTGGGAGACCCACAGAACGAGCTCGTTTGGCTGGAGGTGCGTGACAGGAGGGCCCATCCAGCTGTCCATGCTCTGCCAGGAAGCCAGTCGTTTGCTCCAGGAACGATGCCACATCCAGCTGATTCCACTCCACCATTTTTTGACCTGAAGAATAGAGATCAATAACAAAAATAATTTATAGAACATTTAAGCAGCAAACGCAGATTCAGTGTTCGGCTGAATTGACTTAGACCTACTTTGTGGTTGTTTACTGTGCTGTTTACATGATTACACAGATGACAATGCAGTTAATTTATCTTCATTATTTATTTAGTGAAAACCCTATTGTTGGCCTGTATTGATCCCATCACTTAATCATCCAAGGGTCTCCTGCTCAGTAACGCACCATTATCATGGGTGTTTTATAACTCTTCTAATGCTGTTGTGTTGTCTTCTAAATGTTAAGCATGAAAAATAGATCTCATAGATCTTTCTCAAATAGAAACTCATCTTTAATTTGTAAGATCTGTCTGGTGTCCTAAAAATATACAGAAACTGAGACGGTTCAAGGAAGAGCTAACAAACTAATAGCAGGTCTGACCAGGAGAGGTTTAAAACAATGACCTAGTATACAGGAGACTTAGAGGTGACTTGATTGAGGCACAGAATACATGAGCCTTTTTCCACTAATGTCTTTTACTTTTGTACAATTATAAAAGTGAACGTGTACTGTTTTGTTGTTAGCAGGGAGAATTTCTATCATGTTTTTTAATCATTGAAGATAAACTGTGGATAACGCTGTGACAAACTTCCCATACACGCTCACCTGTGCGGGGATCGAGGATGGAAATATAGGGAAACTTGTTCAGCTTATAAAACTGGATGTATCTTTGTCCCTCTTCACTATCATGATATACCTGTAATAAAAGAAAGAAATTGTACAATATGAACCTCACACCAGTTACACTTGAATTGAGAGACATATACATAAATATCAGGATTATGAGAGTGATGGATAAAGTGAGATTTCTTCTGCTGATTCTAAGGTTTTTTTTCCATACAGCAGAAGAAGGAAAGGTGGATAGTAAAAACTCACTGTAACTGAAAAACACAACATGAAGGCATCACATTACCTTGGATTTAAACCTAACACACCTGCCAGAATATGAAGTGCTCTCTGATGATGGTCTTCACCGCATCGTTACTCCAAACATCCCTGTTCAGGCACTGGCAGGCAAAATCCTGAACATTTTGAATGTTGATCATGAGCCACTTGTTCTCCAGTTGTCCACAGTCTTTTGCCTGGAAGCACAAAAAAACACAAGAAATCAAGTTGGATTTGGTCAATTAGTGAGTGATATGATTGTTAAATCAGAAAGTCTATATGAAGACAAAAAGGGAAATATTAAGTGTTAAATGTAAAGATACAGCTTGAAGGAAGACAAATAATGAAATATAGTCTTACATGTAAGATAGATAGATACATAGATAGATAGATAGATAGATCATTCATAGAACATTATCTAGTGTGTAGACTATATTTTCCACTCCTCTTACATGTTTTTCTATCCAGCACCTTGTATTTATCATCTGGATGTGCGTGCTGCTAAACTTTTTCCATACAGAATTCATGATGTAAACAAGTCGACCCAGTTTTCTACCTGTGATCTGCAGTCACCATCTGAAATTTCACTGAAACTTCCCACAAACTGAATAGAATCTGGTGATTGACTCCTCACCGTCTCAAAGCTGCCTTTGTGCATGAGTTCAATGGGAGGACGGAAAAGGTCTGCCAGGGTGCTCAGTTTCTTATCCACCGTTCCACCGTTACGCAGCTCCTGTTCCTGGCGAACTAGGCAAAGAAAAATATTCATAGTCATTACAGGAAGTTAAGACACAGTGACAACAACTGAGACCGGTGAGAGAAAGGTGACAGATTGGGTGAAACTGCAACATAAGTTCATTCACTAGCCACCAGATTCTTGAAGATTGAATTTACTCACTCGTTTCTGTTTGGAAGTCTCGGAAACCATCAAATATAGATCGAGCGGGTCTTCTTCTCTTCGGCACTGCAAACACAACAGACGCATCCAAAGTCACATTCAGCAGTAAACTGGGACAGCACAGCCAAAAACAAGGATTTAGTTAAACATCAGCATGAGGTCAAATAAGAAAAGGATAATACCTCCAAATAATGGTTCAGGTTCCACCAATATGTCCTGCTTCTGGGGAATGGGTGCTCGTACTTCACTGAGACATAAGGCAATATACACGGTATTATTGTAAGAAGCAAAGCAATCTAGAGCAAAACATATGGTATTTATTAAGCACTAAACATCCACTCTTATTTTGTTAGCAACACAAATCACAGTAAAACAGCAAACAATAATAATAAAAAAAGGAATAATGTGAATGAAAAAGGTTTTAAATAGCATTTTTCATTTCAGCTCGACTTGAGGATACTAACATGTGGCCAAATAAATAAATAAATGATTAATCAGCAAACATGAGCTTACTCTGAAGGGGGAGCTCTGCTGCTTGAAGCTGCTGAACTGGAGCTGGTGCTGGGTTCCTCAGCAATCCCTCCTCCATCCAGAAACATGGTCACTGCCATCTCCAGGTTGTTGTTGCATGCTTCCAACATATGTTGTCCTACACTCTCTGTGGCTCCTAAAAGAGTGTTGAACATACTGATGGTGAAAAGCATTAGGAATAAACCCGTAACAAATAGCTGAGTGGGTGTGAACAACTTATTGATTTTTGCACTTTGTAACTCGTTTGCTACACATTGCGTTTATATTATAACTTACTACTTTTTCAAAACATCCCATATTGTTTTAATTACTTGCCTTTAAGCCTGTGACTTCAGTTAATTATACTATGTTGTGACTGGAGCCTGAGCAATGCTTCAAAACTGATGATCAATATACCAGAATTAAAAAAAAACCCAAAACAATATAATGTTATATTGGCCAGTGTTTGTTTTAAATAAATAAACAACAATATGTGACATGGATAGTTTATTTGCTAAAGAATTAGTTGGGAAAATGACCATTTCATGTATAATTGGGACACTGTGGCTGGCACACACACACACACACACACACACACACACACACACACACACACTTGTTAAGTATTGTGTTTGACAAAATCACGTTTAGTGTAAATGCAAAAAAAGCATCAATCTTTCCCACTCTGGGCAGCTCTTAAAAGGCAGAGATGCTGCTCGCTGTGAGGATGAACTACCAACAAGTCCTTGCAAGTTGACTGCAACACCTTACTGAGATGAAGGAAAGCCAAACAACTGTCTGAAAGTTAAAATCTGCTCCTAACATAAAGGTTTACGGTTTGGTTGGCGGAGTAGTAGGCAGTAAGTTAGCTGAAGTCACGTTACTACGTCATTTCAAGGCTACAAACAGGTTGCAAAACACCAGAATTGTTCTTAAATAATGTAAGGTCACGGTTAATAAAACGATGGTTATACTTTGTGCGAGAAAAAATGGTTAACTTTAGTCCTTTTATTTAAGCGAACAGTGCCGTTTGGCTACACTGATCTTCCCGTGTGTGTACTGCGCATGTCCGTTTCACTTTCCAAGTGTTAGCAGCAGCAGCAGCCCCGAGTCTGCTCCCCCCCCCCCCCCCTCCCTCCACCGTTAAATAACTTAAAAACCGAAACGCTGTCCATCGTGTCAAAGCACACAAACTACCGGAGACATGTGAACGAGTAGTCGGGAGACACTCGGGTGAGCTCGGTGGATGTGTGGCCGGCGAACACGGCCAGAGTGAGGAGTAACACAACGTGTAGCCCAGCCGGGGGATGAAGAAGGGAAATGTTGCACAGCCGACGTCCATTCCACATTATCAAACAACATGCAATGGAGGAGGAAAAAACAGGAGCAATAATCAGCCCGAGGCGAGCGAGATAGTGTCTGTAATGAGCACCACAAAGAATTGGTGGTATTTTGAAGTGGTTGTGACAGGTTATATTAAAATCGGGTCGTTATATGGTCCATTTTCTGAGTATTTCACTTGAGTTTAGCACACGACTGGATGTGCTTTCCCCCCCTCTGCACAGCATTGACAGCGTAGGGGCCAGGGGAAGACTTAACGTCCGTTTTTCTATCTACGCACTAATTTCGTGGTTTGTTGGACAATGGGACTATTCCTGTTGGGTAACCAAAACCTGCTTAATAGATGAAACGTTAAATAAAATGTTATTTTTACCTGTTATTGCTGTGAATTGCTGTATTAACCCATTCGCCCCCGGAGCTGAGGTGTCTCCGAGCGCCGCCATCTTACCGCCACAAACAACAACATAAATGTGGCGCATGCGCTACGCCGTCCTTGATGGCCTGCCTGGCGCGGCGCGAGCCCCCATACGTCACCGAATGATTGTGCTGCATTGTGGGTTATGTAGTTCAGTACACATAAAGTCGCGTGTGACTTAGATATTTTTGGAAGTGTGAGTATTTGAGGGATTTCCATGCAGTTCCTGTACGTTCTCTTCAGTTTTTAAATGATTTAAATTGGAAACTAAATCCATCCACTAACTATATATAGTTAGTGGATGAATACATATTTATATTAAACCATGCATTAACGGACTCATCACAGTTTGTGCCAATGCTCTGTACCCTGCAGTTCCTGCAACAAAATGATTTTGGTCTTCTCTGTTTCTGAACTTTTTACACCACATTTTCTAGTATATTTCTGAATCACTATTGTTGCATAGGAAGGTCAATTTCAAAACCGGTCTGTTACAGTCATGTCATTATACCTCTCAAATTAATACTATAGGCTTACTCTTTAAGTAGTGTAATTTTATTATTTGCATAATACATTCAGTTTGAAAACAGCATCAACCAAGTCCAGCCCTTGAAGACTCAGTTCTTACAATAATCGGCAACTAGCAATTTGAATAATTGCTCCTTCAGTGAACAATCAAGGTCAAGTCATCTTAATTACAGTATGTCACATAAATCTGCTGTGCTGCCTGCCATAAACAAGAACGAAGAAAAATAATAGAAAAGGATTTCAAGTTACAAAGGGAAGGTGATGATGGCACTAACTTTTTACATTATGATATGTCCCAAACGTAGTGATACTTCCAATCCCACTGGCCAATTTCAAATATATTCAAAGCTAAATAAACCAAAATTATCACTCAAATGAAATATATGAACAATTTTTTCAAAGTAAAAAAAAAAGATGCTGTAATCTGTGATGTATTCAAAGTAAAAATTGCTAACAAAACTACCTTTATGGACACATTAAATTAGTTTTACATTCTCATGAGCTATTTTTTTAACGCAGAGGTCACTCTTATTAATAATAAAATGGGCTGTAAATATCTGGACAAGGACAAGACAGACTAGGCTGCTGGACAATGATAATGATACCAGTTTACTAAAATGATTAATCAGTTTGTTATACTTAAAAAGCAGGTATTACTTTACTGAACTGCGTTGAATTTGCTTTATATCACTGTGGCATATTAGGCTTCATTTGAGATGTTTCTGCATCTGTGAGGTGTGGTTACTTGTTCATCCTGAAGAATTAAAATATGTAAATTATATTCTATTATGTACCCTTTAACGTTTAAATGCTCTATTACTCGCTGTGTCTCAACCTGTCAAACCAAAAAGAATAAACTTGCAGCAAATCCTTCCAACAGTTAGAACGCCACCCTTTACTTTGAACTTCAACAACGTGATAAATAAGACAATGATATCTTATTTTAATATATATCTCCATTCTTTATCTCACATGCAAAACAATAAAATAAGCGCAGAGGAAAAACGAGGAAATGGGAGTTGGGTTCTTCTTGAAATCCTTTTCACAGTTCATATCCAGCTTGATAAATAAATAAGCTTCCACCCAATAGCGTAGATCCTGGCGTGGATGAGTGCATACATGCATACATGTATGTTGAGTGAGCCACGGGTGAGAGTGAGGGTGGGAATGTGACGTTGTGTACGGAGTGATGATGTGATTCAGTGACGCCAGCGTTTTGACGGGCGGGAGAGCGGGAAGGCGGGGTTGTGAGGGAGAACACTGTGAAGTCGGCAGGTGAATTTTACACTGCAGTTTAGAAGCGGATGAATGTGGCGTCGATCTGGCGTACGCTGGGCAGTGCCAACATGATCTTTCGCCGGTACTGTGGATCCTTCTGTAGCGGGTTCCTTTCAAGGTAGACCGTCTCCAGAGACTTGGCGTTCTTCAACTCATCGAGATCCGACCAGTTATCTATCTGATTATCGTTCATCTGGGGAGGAGTTAAAGCACAATGTAGCCAATAAGAGCACAGAGTGAGTTATGTCAGCAGAAACACCTGCTTTTAGCTCTCACACAAACATATAATGAATGATAAAATAGAACAACATAGCTGTAATTTTATACAGTACGTCTTCGAAGAACAGGTTGTATCTATATATAAATACTATACATTAATATACACATAAAATGTACTTATACCTGCTTTACAACTGCATTATTGTAGAGGGAGTGAAAGTAACATTTAATTTCATTAAACGGTTTTGTCTGCGCCCCGTGTTCATACGGCAGACATTTCTGATGCATTACAGGTAATGGGTAAGAGCTCCCCATGGCTGCACCCAGAAATTGCTGATGATGTTGAACATGCAAACTCAATTTTGATTTCCTTCTTACGTACGTCACTCTGTGAATGCAGCTTTTATATTTTCCTTTGAAAACTCTCAAACACACAAGTTCTTCCAACTCACCACAAACTACTACATTCTCTTAAAATCCAATTTCATAAATCTATCGATTGCAGTCATGTATCAATACATTTCAAATTAGATTTATATTATGATCCATTTTAACCTATTTGATTTACCACTTTAATATAAGTGATTAAGTTGCATGTCACAGCAGGACAAGCAATGGTGTTAGTGATGAATAATGTAATAATAGCTGCACTCCATTTAGGTGAGCAAGCTCCCAAGAAAGTGTTAAGTTACTAGTTTTTATTTATTTCATCCGCTATGTCAAGTCAGAATGTCTGTAAATATCAGTAGAGCTCTGTACAAAGGATCACATAATAATAAACATAATTACATTCACATTACATTGTTGTTTAACAAACTATCCGTACCCAGAACTCCTGCAGGTCCGTCAGATGGCTGATGTTTTCAATTTTCTTTACCCGATTGGCTGCAATATCCAGGGTTGTGAGCTTTTTCTGTGAGGGAAATTCAAAACAGTGTTGGCAGGCACAGAACAAACTCTGTTCCACATGTTCGCACAGTTAGCAAATTACACGATGGACTGTTTGGCATTCAGTCCATTCAGAAATCGGCTGTGGAATTTCTATAACTCACATTGTTTTCCAAGCCCTCGATGACCTCAATGCCATTGTGACTCAGATAGAGCTCTCTCAGGCTGACAAGATTCTGCAGACCCTCGATTTTAGTAATCCGGTTACTCTGAAAATTAAAGTGCACAAAGTGATTCCCTAATGTTTCCATCCACACATTTTAATTATATTGCTGTAACAGTTCACACAGGTGTTGAAGGGAATGTGTGAATTACCTGAATGCTTAAAACAGTCAGGTTGTGTAAACCCTCCAGATTCTGAAGTGTAGTGATTTTATTGGTGCCAAGAAACAAACTTTGCAAAGATGAAAGTGTATCCAGGTTCTCTATGACCTGTGAACACAACAGAATCAAACAGACACAGATAAACACATGGTTTAATAATCACCGTTCTGATATCCTATAATGTATCATTTGAAAAAGCATGTTTTTAAATGTGTAATATTTAAGTTTGAACATTACTCTCGTTAATATCATACCCGGATGCGATTGGAGCCCAGCTCCAGCATGTCCAGGCCTGTGAGGTGTTCCAGGTTGGTAATGCTGCCAATTTTGTTGTGAAGCAGAAAAAGTTTCTTCAGCTGAGTCATTTGCTCCAAACCCTCCACCTTCCTCAGCATATTGAAGGACATGTCGAGCTGCCTGTGGATAGGTCAAAAAACGCCCGGCCATTAGAATGAATCGTATTTGAGCTGTGGATTCTTTGTTCCATGTCAGCTACATTAGAAATACAATTCAGTGATTTTTCTACATGGCAAGTTGGACTCGCCATAAATAACTTCACTTGCTTTCTCTCGAAGTAATCTTGATATAATTATAGAAAATACTTTTGTTTTCCTTCAGACTTACTCTATCTCTGTGAGGTTGTTCAGGTTCTCCAGTTTGCGGATCTGATTGTCATAGAGATCTAGTTCCCGCAGCAATCTCAAACTGTCAAGGTTTTCTATCTTTTTAATGAGATTCTGTCGTAAGGAGAGTGTCTGTACAAAGAGATGGATAAAAATACAAAAAGGTATGATTAACAAAGAAAATAGAACATGTACAACATGACTGCAACTACAATTCTGTCTGGTTTCTCTAGTAAAGAAAGAAATTAAGGAATAAAGATTCTGCATAGCACTCCGCCACCATTACGTCATCACTCACGGACAGTCGCTGACTTACTTTAGCTTTCTGTAGCACCTCCAGTCCTTCAATCTTTCCAATACGACAATGAACAAGATCAACATCCTAGAAAGAAAACAGACAGTTTAGGGTGACATACTGTCTATGAAGTAAGTAGTAGTTTCAGCGATAATTAGTATACTGAAAGACACAGTTGCAGTGGTGAAACATAACAGGTTGGTTTCTTTTAACATTAAAATGCAAATAAAGGACTCCCAAGCTCTACAAATAAAAATCTACCACAAAATGCTACCTCTCTAAAAGACAACTGATTTCAATAGACTGGGGACATTTTACTTAAAAAGTCTGAAAGATATACTCTGTGACAGTAACTACAGCAGCTGTAATTCTATATCTTCTAACCTCTTCCTCTGGGTCCAGAGTTATGGTGTCCATGTCAACAGGAGACTCTTCTTTACCTTTAATTAAAGGAAGAATACATCGGATAAGTCATATATTTGCATTGAGTCAGGGGATCCACTCATAAACATCACAGCTGACTGCCCATCTAAGTGGACATGCTGGGAGGATGTGGGGATTTTTACTTGTTGTGGCGGGCTGATTGGGGTCCACATTGCCATTGATACTCCTCCTCCTGGTCTCATCGTCACCAGACTCCTCGGACTCGACCCTTCGGTCCACTACAGTCAGCAGACAAACAGAGAAGGGAAGCTCAATTTCACCAGAGAGACACATTTCAGCTAATGCACATAATGTAATTAGGGTTGTTTCAGGTGCTGGAAATCCTTGAAAACACTTGAAGTGCTTGAAATGTGTGTTCTATGTGATGACATCTATGATAGAACAGAGAAAAGAAGATCTCCATATTTGAGGGACTGAAAACAGCATTTTCTGACATTTCTGCATAAAAAATGACTTTTGATGATGAAACTAGTTGGTGATTATATTTCTGTGGATCTGTTAGTGGAATTAGTTTTCCTTTCATTTGTGGTCCTTCTGTAAAAATCTGTCTCCAAACATCATGTTGGTTGTTTAGAGGACAATAACATCTCATTTAATGTGATGAACAAGTGACATAATAAGGAGACTGAATACAGAGGATTGGATTGATACAAACATGGAGTTTACCACAGCTGGAAGGTGCTGGAAAAGCACCTTGAAATGCTTGAATTTGATTTCTGAATAGGTGTAGGGAACCTGGAGAAGGGGGGGGTCGTCCCGTGGAGCTTCCGGTCTCTGCCGGACTCTCACAAACCCAGGACTTTTTTGAATAGATAACGTTGCTGCTCTGTGCCAATGTTGCTGAATGAAATAGTGTCAGTTTTAACTTGCTGTGTGTGAGATGATATTTGCTTTTTCCCCCCGATCACGCCCGGTTAGCTTACTCACGTCCACACACGTAAACACCGCTAACCGTGTTAGCTCACATGTAGCAAGTAGCCGCCCCGAAAACAGCTTTACGAGCTTAAATACCTGCTACGATGACACATAAAATACGCGGTCGGGCGATTCGACTGGGGCAACGCAGATGTTAAAACTGAAATTTTAGACGTTGACTAGCAAGGACGGTGCAAGGTGGACGTTGGACTGAATACGCGTCAGCTAGCGGTGATTGTTGTTAGCATGTTAGCTGGCAAGCCAGTGATGGAGGCGTGGTGGGTTACGCGGGAAACTAATTTCATATATAATAATAGATACATTCGCCTGGATGAATGCCGGTTCACACTGGCTGCTACGGTCGCGGCACAGCTTCCAATCTTTCACACATTTACCTTCCATCTCCTGGAGCTCTCCAACTGACCGGGACGCCATGTTTTCCTGTGTGTAAACAGTCCTGACAACCCGTTCAGCCAATCCGGTGGACGCTCATACCGCGGACAGACACGAGAGGGCGCTCTTGCCGCACACTTACTGAAAACAGCACATGTTGAGCACATGCCGAGCACATGTTGTAATGTGTATTCATTTGAATATGTGTAAGTAGGCCTACCATTCCTCCTCAAGTATTATACAAACATAGAAATCTACCGCGTCACTAAATTTCAGATTAAAATGCACTTATTCGATGAGATTTAATATTATATGATGGATTGTTATTGATTCAATCCTATCCACCTTATTTATATAGCA
Organism: Chelidonichthys spinosus; assembly: GCA_029853015.1. Taxonomy (NCBI): domain Eukaryota; kingdom Metazoa; phylum Chordata; class Actinopteri; order Perciformes; family Triglidae; genus Chelidonichthys; species Chelidonichthys spinosus. The sequence goes on along the minus strand of CM056827.1, from coordinate 22,007,058 downwards.
TGATGTAACAAACACTAAGTTTTCCAAAGTGCTGCACAACAAGATAAAACACAATAAATAGATAACACAATAGAATCACAATAAGTAAACAATAGAAAGATAACAGTAATACAATAAAATAAATAAAATGCACGGCCCAAGATAAGATAAAAACCCACACACAAAATATGCACGTATACACATACAATCATAAAAGCAACACCCTACAAGTGAACAGCCAAAAGGAAAGCCAAACATATATTGTGTAAAGCTCAATTCAAGATTTTTATTGTCACACACACACACACACACACACACACATACACACACACACAGTAGAAACATAGTCTTCTGCAATGAAATTCTTTTACTTTTTTTTTGCAGTTTCCCTTCACACAGTGACCTCAAATAGAAAATACGATAGTAAGTATAAAAATTAGATATTAAAAACTAAAGGTATAAACGTATACAAATATGTACAAAAAAACTAAATGTATTCACAGTCCGTGCAGTTTAGCAGCAATTTTTGTATAGGCCCTGAGAAATATATAGTGCAAATATGAAGATGATGAGGATGGATTGGATTTGTATGGCGCTTTTTTCAAGAGACCCAAAGCGCTCTGACAGGGTTCCAGGTTCCATTCATCCACACCGGTGGTGGTAAACTACGATAGTAGCCACAGCTGCCCTGGCAGACTGACTCACTGCCCTGGGGCAGACTGACGACAGACTGACTGAAGCGTGGCTGCCATTCTGTGCCTACATTCACACGGGGCAAGCTGGGTGAAGTGTCTTGCCCAAGGACACAACGATCATGAGTGACAATGGTGGGGATCGAACTGCCGACCCTCCGAACATTAGCCAACCCGCTCTTTCACCAGAGTCACAGTGTATATAGTGCAAATATGAAGATATGGATATAGTGCAAAGATATAGATATGTGCTATGTGCAATTGTCCCTTCTGCATAATGAGTATATCCTGTTCTTTATTTCACTGATAAGATGTTTGTGTGTATTACGCTCAAGTCAAATTTTTAATGTCTTTAACTTGCTGTGACGTTTTTTTTTTGTTGTTGTTTTTTTTACATGGTATTACTGCTTAAAAGGTTGTGAGTGATTAATACTGAGATCAATAACCAGAATAACAATAAGGGATTCACTCCCCCACCCCCTCCAACCTGATGCAGATATATATACGCAGTGTCACAACTTCCTATGATTATAAAATACACTATTTTAAGTGAACAGGAATGCGTGGTCTACGAAAGTGTGTGGTACATAAGTGATTTTATCATTCATCACTGTGAAGCCAGACATATTGGATTACGTTAAGCATAAAACAGCCTGACTCCTAAACCCCCCTCTCTCCCTCTGAGTCTCTGAGTCTCTGCTACTGTTTATACAATCACTTCCCATCTGTCTTTCATACCTTTCATTTTAAGAATCCGCCAGTGCAAGATTGAGACACTTAGTTTTAAAGGTCTGGTGACAACTTCCAACACATAACACAGCACAACATGTACAAGACACCCGCACACACAAGACAGACATAACCTAGATACCAGCTCCACATATCATATCATCCGTGTGCTCTACGTCATTCGTTGCTGAACTTTTCATGTGAAGCATCAGATATGATAACTGATAATCAGAATGTAGCAGTCACAGTTGACCTCCCATTAAACTGGGACGCTGAGATGAACAACATGTACCATATTATCAGAAAAAACAGAGTGTATCAGCCAGGATAACGTTTAAATGTTACTGGCAACATGCAGGATCATGATTAACTCTGAAACCATGCTGAGTATTTTTTGGAAGCTGCATGTCCCAGAATCATTGACAAGGCAGGCAGCAGATAAATTCACTTATTAACTTTTTCTCCTGGTTTTCTTTTCTTTTGTCTGTCTGGAATATATAAAACGAGTGATAGGCCTCAAACATGCATTAAGTTCTTCTATTGCTCCAGTGTAAATAACGTAAAGTCACATGTCCGATGTTGTCTGACCTGATACAGATTAAAGGGGCCTATTCCACAGTGTGTTTACTAGAAACTCTGAGCTTGTTAGCTCTGGGTTGAAGGCTTCCAGAAGCACAGATCTCTTAAACACTTGTTCAGTCACGACGGCAGCTTGCACCGTAAAACTTGGACTTGCCGACTGTCAGATATACTTCAACTAACCCCCAGAGTTTATCGTCTCCTGGAGGAGTTTTTGTGAGCGACCCGAAGACATGCAGACTGAGAGACCAGCCTGGCCGGTGCACGCAGACAAACCTGACCACCCGGAGAGACGAGATTTAGGAACACCACTTCCTGCTTCATGCAGCCTGGAGATAGAGCGAGGGAGAGTGAGGGAGAGAGAGAGAGAGGAGAACTAAGCCCTTCACCAAAATAACACAAAAATGCCAAGTATGCCTCTCGCTCTCAGACCAAAACAAAAAATCGTACTTTAAGTCTGCAGTTAACTTCCTCAAAATCCAGCTCCACTTTCATGTGTTTCCTTTCTTTCTTTCTCCTATGATTTATTTTGTGTGTGTGATGGTGTAGTTGTCAGTGGCGGTATGCGTATTAAAATAAAAAATAAAAAATTGATGATGAAAATGTACAAAAGAAAACATACTCATTGTGTAGCAGAATGGGTCCGGTTGGTGTTAATTTATTATATATTATTGGATTATTATCCCTGAGCATTAACATGTAAGCATTTGTTACTTTAGTTGATGATATGATGGAGCTAATTTAGTATTTAGTAAGGAAAAACATACCATTTTTTACTTATTAAATGGAAATAATCAAGTACAAGTACATTAAAACTGTTACTCTAGAATACTTCATTATTACCAGATGATGAAGAGTGACAGCTAACATTACCGTTTAGTAACACCTTTAATTTTCATGTATATATTGTAAAGAGATGTGACCCTCATCTGTTGCCATGGTGAAAGACTACTCATTGCATTACCAGAGTTGCCTTGGCTAGTCACCCTGACTTCAGGTGTCTTGTTTGTTTGTTTAGCTCACTTTTCTGGAGCACAATCTCGTTATACTGGATCTAGGGGGTGGATACTCATACTCACAAGACACAGACACTAAAGGTTGATACAGTAATACATAAATGAATAGTTATCACCATTAATTTTCACCAGTTGTCTTACACCTCCCCCCCTCCCCCCACAAGATTTTAGTCTTTATTTAATTAAACATGCAGCTGAAAATTAGATAATAGTAAAGTTGTAGAAGTAAAGAAAATTGTAAACGTTCCCAATAACCCGAGGTGTATTTGTCAAAATAGCTTCTATGGTCCAACACCACACCATAACTCGCCTGTAAAAGGTCGTAACTCACTCAAAACATTGAACTCATACTTCAAAACAAAGTTACTGACTCCTATAAAAGTCACTGGGGTCAAAATGAAACTGCATTCTGGAAACAATGGTGGTCAAAATGTTTTTTTCCCGGATGGCAGTGAAGCCTGGAAATGTTACTTACATCCACAATTCAGGTTCATCCCATTCTTTTAGTTGACCCTGAATCTTTACTTGAATGGTATTTATTACAATTTATTTAGTATTGCAATCACATTTCAGTGGAAATTGTTACAGTATTTTTACTTATGTATGCAACTTTCTTACACCAACAGGAACTTTACTCAACATCTTCCTCCTCTTCCTCCTCTTCCTCTTCCGTGAGTAGGAAGTTTCCTCTGTTCATTATGTATTCACCAGAACAGGTTCCTCCATGTTCAGATATTGTGGTTATTGTGTCGTCGTGGAGCTCAGTAAATACGTTTTTCAACAGCCGTATACTCATGAACAGCAACTGTCAGCTAAGTGGAGATAATGTGTGTTTGGTTGATGTGTGTAGTTTAATGGACAATTGTATCTGTAATGACTTACAGGTTTTACATGTTGTTACGTTCAAATTGTTGTTAAATTTTTTGTTCAGTTTATTTTGAACATCCATCCATTTTCTACCGCTTATCCTGTATTTTAGGGTCACAGAGGGGCTGGAGCCGATCCCAGCTATCATTTCACACCTACGGGCAATTTAGAGTCACCAATTAACCTATCCCCATCCTGCATGTCTTTGGACTGTGGGAGGAAGCCAGAGAACCCGGAGAGAAGCCACGCTTACACTGGGAGAACATGCCAACTCCAGACAGAAGGAACCTGGGGTCGACCCGGGAATCGAACCCAGGACCCTCTTGCTGTGAGGCGAGAGTGCTAGCCCTATTTTGAACATGTAAAATAAATTAAAAGAAAAGAAAAGAAAAGCATTATCATAAATAAAAGACATTCACAAGTCACAGAAGTCATGATACACACATTCAACTACACAAATAATAATAATGCTGAAATTAAATTAAATAACATGTCCAAAAAGGAGTAGGAAGACGTGTAAAACGTATTAACTCCTACCCCCTGTCACCCACTTTATATACACCCATTTCATCTGGATTTAACCAGTGAAATATACATATTCATATTCATACACATACATATACATACATACAAATCTGTTATGAACCAGTGAGCCATTGGTTTGGAGGCTTTGAAAAAAAATATTCATTATCATTTGAGAAATGTGCCAATTTCAATTAAGGGGAAACTGTCCAGTTGTTTTGCTTCATAACCATTACGAAACATCATAATTAAGAAAATATCTGTAAGAAAAAACGTCTGGTATCGCCCATCCCAAGTCACGTGCCAGCTGTATAAACCAATCAGAGGCGAGACGAATGTCATTTAAATATAAAAGTAAAAGAAACAAAGGGGGAGGAGGGAGGAGGAGGAAGGAGGCTGGAGTGGAGGAGAGCTCGTGCTGGTGTCCGCGAGCGTTCCAAGTATTCGTGAAAGTCTGTCGTCGAGGATGTATCAGCCGCGCGCCTGTCACGCGTCCACGGCTTAAAGAAAGCAATCCTTCCTATTTATAACTCAGATCGGTGTTTCCTTCGCGGCTTCGACGCTTCAAGCAACAGTTTCCTGCAGAAATGCGTTCCCTCGGCGTCCTGGTGCTCATGCTGTGCGACCTGTCACTGGGGGTTCCTGTTCCCGTAGGTAAGAGTCTCTCTGCAGCTGCTTCCCTGTCTACTTTAAAGAGTTTAGCACCGGAAAACAAATCGCACACGAATCTCAAAGTGATTTCTGTGCGGTAGTCCGCGTTTGCACGCCTGTAGTTGATACTCGGATGTTCACAGATCGTTGCACAGCTGATTTTAGTGTCAATAGAGCAGCCCTGCAATAAACCCTGTGTTGACGCTGTCAAAAGTTCCACCCTATGGATTTATAACGCCATAGTTGGTTGTATTTTATTGGACTCTATTACCCTTTTAGGGGAACATATTCCCTCCCAACATAACAGTTAAATCCGTCAACAACAAAAATGTTTCTTGCAGGACTTTGCATTAGGTTACACAGGTGTGCCTGGTTTTAACAACTGGTGTTCCGGTTTCAGTTCTTTTTTTATTCCACCACAAATGCAGTGAATTCATATAAAGAACCATTCATCCAAAGCAAAATTTCTTTTACTTGTTGTTGTAATTTATATATGTTTATATAAGATATAACACGTCTGGGGAAAATCTAGAAAATGATTCATATCTGCTTTTTAAAATGAGTAACCTGACATTAGACTTTAAAGCTTTCTGTCACATTAGTATTGTTCACTGTTAATGTGTGTATTTCCTGTTATTAGACACCATCATAGTGCAGGTCCAGCAGTGGGGGCTGGCCGGAGCTCACCAGGTCGTGGAGCAGGTCCTTCTCAATGGGGTCTCTCTTATGGGCAAAAGCCAGGAAGTGGACAGCATTATTCAAACCATGTCAGCTGATGCTCCCCTTCCAACTCTCATCAACCAGACTTCAGTCCTGAGTAAGAAAAATCCCCCTGCACCACTAACGACTTCATGACACTATGTTCATTGACGTCCTGCTCGTCTTGCTCTCCAGGAAACCACACCGTCCTTCATTCCCGTGAATGCATACTCGAGGGCTCTGAGATGCACTGGAGCGAGCGCGTGCTCTATGATGGGAAGGTCTATCTGACTCTGGACCACACCGACACGTGGACCGCCCACGGGCCCGAAGCACGGGACCTCAAAGTGCTGTGGGACCAGGAGGAGCGCCGCACGACGGCGGAGAGGACCCACCTTCAGGAAGGATGCGTCAAGCTGATAAAAGAACTGATGCTGTCCGTGGAGCAGTCACGTAGGTTTTTTTTTTCTTTTTTTTTCTGGCATTTCACAAAAAAAGCTTTCAAACCTAAACCTAAATAAAATAGCCAGAATCATATCTGTAAGAATAAGTCACCGTAATCCCCTCCTAATGGCATTTTTAATTTTAGGAATGTTCTAAAAAAACGTATTTTCACTGCAATGTCAGCGATAATAGTGTGTGTGTGTGTGTGTGTGTGTGTGTGTGTGTGTGTGTGTGTGTGTGTGTGTGTGTGTGTGTGTGTGTGTGTGTGTGTGTGTGTGTGTGTGTGTGTGTGTGTGTGTGTGTGTGTGTGTGTGTGTGTGTGTGTGTGTGTGTGTGTGTGTGTGTGGCAGCTGATACCACTGCAGGACATATGACACAATGGGCAACATTCTCTTAAATGTCTCTTCAGATCTGCTCTTACCTCACTGTGCTGAATTATGAATCCCACTTTATCATCAGTTGGAGGCTCTAATGTATCACCCTCTAAACACTGTAAGGTGTTGTGCCGTGTGCAAACACTGTGGAAGACGCATATAAAAAACCCTACTGAAATTAAGCTACTGTTACAAAGAAAATTTGATTTTTTTTTCCCCAAGTGATATCGTCATAAAGGGTTTTTATAGCCCTAATTGGTATCAATTGACCAATAGTGTTTCTATAGGCCACACATTTTCTATCCATTATCATTACTCTCAAACAAATAATAATCTAAATGTGATATGCATTTTTTCCCCCTCAAATGCAAAACTTAAGTTTCCATAGAGAGAAGAACCAAAATAAGGAGACATTTTTCTAATCCCAGAAATCAATAAGTAAAAGTAAAAAGTGAGAGGAAATGTGTTCTTATATCTCTGTATAAAAGCCATTTCTAAGTGTTCCACGTTAATGCAACAGTCCACCTCCACATTGTGTCTGTTCTTCCAGTTCCAGGAGTTCGTTTGCCTCAGTTTTTGATCCCAATCTTGGCACTCCTGGCATTCACAGGACTCGTCATCATCAGCCTCCTCCTCTTCAAAACCCAGGGTGAGTAAATAAGAGTTGGGATAATAATAATAAAACAAGTTGCACAGCGTGTAAGCACAGCTGCACACTCAGAAAGCAGCCTTCACGATGCAGTCAGCTGTTTTACATCACTTTAATCCAATACCCAACTCAGCCTAAAAATGCAGTATAACTTATATTCTGAAAGGTCTGGTCACATGCTGTTGCTGTGGAGTCTCGTGCTCAGTGGGACATACGAAGCATAATCATGTGCTTTGTCTTTTTCACATTCTCTTTCTAGGTTTGAGGCACCCAGGAGGTAAGACGACAACAATCCTGGACTTCTTAGTTCACCATCTTGTTAAATATTAAATGAACTCTAAAACACATATACTTTGGATGGAAACATTGTTCTAATTTTTTATTTTGTCCATCCTGATTGGCTCGTGATACTTCTTGCAGTATGTACTTTTGTTTTAATTATGACTGAATATGACGGCAATTCTTGGGTCAAAGGGCGACGCAGGGACGATGGTGTCTGACATTTTATGATGATCATCTCAGAGTGAAAATACGCAGCTCATTATGTCAGCATGAATGTCCATTTAAATCTGTGCTCTTTGACTTCTTTGCAGGTGTTGTTGGCTCAATTATACATTACCCCAAAGACATGGCGGAGACGGCTCCCGACATGAAAGGCAGCGGTTACCGTGCGCTGTGAACCGGGTCACGTTTGACCCCTAAACTCTTCCTCTACTGTCGCTCCACGAATGTACCCGAATGTTTGCTACCAACAGCCCCTCTATTTTATGCACTTTAATGCATCCATCACATATTGCATATACATTTTTATAGATTTGTTTTATATATACACACCAAGAAATGTCAATGTTCACTGCAGCTAGAAACAAGCTTCTTTTTGTACAATTAATGACTAAGGCCAGAGGTTAAGTCACTTCTGGACGAAGCTTTTCAAGTAAACAACTTGTGTGGAAATGTACATAAAATTAAAATGTTCTATTTCGTGTAATTAAGGTGAAGACGGAGAATGTCTTCCAGTCTGTAAATAAAGTCCTGTTGACAAACGAATCACACTGAATCTGCCAAACGCTGAGTGGGTCCACTTATCCCTTTGTTTTGTTGTTTAGTTTTGAGAAACCATCTTTACGGTATTCATTTTCCTTCGTGATACTTGTTGTGCCCGTCTGTATAATGTTTCCCCTATTATTTGTTCATTTAAAAATGTGTAAATGTCCAATTAAAGATACATTCATGAAACGTTTGTATTGCCTTTATTTTCTTTTTTACTCTGGAGATGATCCCAGCGTCAGCGTGGATGAAGACATGGTACACCTTGGACACCCTTACTGATGTACTGTACTTCATAACATACTTAAAATGTGGTGTAGCTGCTCTTAAACAATGACAAGTTTATTTTATTTTCATTACAGCCACATGACCTGTTGTATAAACAAAGATATATCTGCCTATTACGCTATGAAACATGTACATGCAAGATAAACACTTGACTAAGTACTATATTCCTCGACTGTGATGGTTTCGTGATGGTTTAGCAGTTTAAATAATTGGTGCTACTTTCCATAATTATTGTTCTAAGTCTAGAAATATGTACAGTCCACCTCTTAATGGAATGTTTCAGTCATGTTTATTGACCACCAATCGAGCTGGGAACAGCTCAGTCATTTGTGAGATGGTCTGCTTTTCTTAATTTAATAATTTAACTCCACAAACATAATTTGACAGTTAATCTTTAAGGGTGACTCTTTTGAATTGGCCTAATTTGTGCAGATATGCATTTTAATATATCAAATAGTCTTCTACTATAAGCACAAAATATATTTACCTTCTGCAGGTTGTCTCCTTCATTTGATTCAAGTTACGAATTGAAGCTATTTTTCTTCTCAGTTTAATCGTTTAACATTAATTCCCTCTTTTGGCCACTAGATGGCGATACCGTTTTCTGCGGAGCGTGGAGGAAGAGAAGGACCGTCGTCGTCTGTCAGGAAGTTTCTTCATCCAATCAGATGATCGCATTCGTAAACGTTACTGCAGCAACGCCTCGCGATAACGTCCCCGCTCCTTGAACGAACCAATCGCGGGAGCGCTTTCAGGGATTTAAACCGTGTGGCGTCATCGTCACGAAAATTCAAAAACTTTAGAAAGCGACCGAGAGAGAGAGAGAGAGAGAGAGAGCGAGGAAGAAAGAGGGAGACGGACGGACCAGCGCAGTTCTAGTGTGTTCCACGTTTTTTTCTCGAAGAGGGTGAGACCATGTTGGTTATTTTGAAGTTGTATAAGTGACGATAGTTAAACTTTTAAAAAGCGGTTAACGCACCGGAAGTCAATGCTAACATGTTTACTTCAGCTTCGGGCTAACTTCTGCTCCTTTAGCCGAAGTGTTACGATTGTTTTTTAAATTATTTTTATTTCTGCCACCACCTGCTAACATCAGATAACTGCCAACGTTAACTTAACAACGTATACGTCACATTTGCTAGCTAACTAGCTACCTAGCATATCCGAAACTCGCTCATACGTTAATATTAGCCGATGTTTCCAGGTGTGTGTAAACCAGGATAACAATGGCGCAGTTCGGCTTTGAGAACGACATCCACAGCATCCTGAAGCTGGACATGCCCATCACCAACGCTCCCATGGCGAGATGGCAGCGGAAGGCCAGCTCGTCCAACGCGTCGGCTGGTGGCGGGTTGTCGCCCGGGAAGTCGGCCAACGCGTCGCTCAGTTCGTCCAAGACGCCGAGCAAAACACCAGGTACCGTGTTTATGTCATGTCTTATTCTGTATACAGGTTGGTACGGGTGCTTGAAAGTGCTTGAAATATGATGACATATATGATATAACAGAGAAAAGAATATCTCCATATTTGAGGTACTGAAAACAGACACCACTCGTTTCTATGACAGTCAATTGTTTTTTTTGTATTGTATAGATGGTATTTCTATAACCTAAGAAAGTAGCACAAATGTGCAAAAAGTAGTTTTGAATGCATTTTTATTCATCCCAATAAGTCGTGTTTTTTTTTTTTACTTTTTTTTGCCAGTGAACATTGTCCCCCAAAGACAATATTGGTACTTTTTTTTTTTTGTTTCTGTTCAGCTTACATGGGAATTCAAGATTCAAAGGGTTTATTGTCATATCCACAGTAAAGAAACGTGTTTTCTACAATAAAATTCTTCTTTTCCTCTCCACAGAATGCCAACAATGTAACATCCAGTATAACAAAATAGATTGTGTTTAAAAAAAAAAAGGGGGCAGCATAAAAACAGTGCACATATGAATAACAGCAACATTTACTTTTTCTAATGTTGGGGTCAATCTAGGAAAAGTCATCAAATTTCAAGTTGAACAAATATACTTTAGGGTATTTTTCTCTGCTGTTAGATGCGGTGGTGGGTCATTTTGACCCAAGGACAACATTAAGCATTTAAAAAAAAAATTTGTATCCTCCGTAGGCAAAAATAAAAAGCAGACGCCCTCTAAGATGGGAGGCGACCGCTTCATCCCCGTCAGAAACAGCAAACAAATGGATGTGGCAAGTTTCCTGCTCTCAAAGGAGAATGAACCGGTGGACACAGACAATCCAACAGGAACTTCAGTAAGGCATTTTGATCAATCTCCATTTTATAATCCTGTTTTAGAGACTCTAGGATTTTTATTGATTTAAGGCTATTTATGTATTTTAAAGGAAAGCCAGAAAGCCTGGTCCATATCACTAAATGGATACAACCTCGAAGATGCAAAGATCCTACACCTTGGAGGGAAACCGCTGAATGCTCCAGAAGGTAAGGGTCAATGTGGCAAGGGTATTAGCATGAATAGATTGTACAGTGAGGGTTTCTTTTAATTAACAACCATTTTCTTCTAATTTACAGGCTATCAGAACAACTTGAAAGTCCTCTACAGTCAGGGTGCAACGCCTTCCTCTGTCAAAAAGTCAAGATACATATCCTCTACTCCCGACAGAATCCTGGATGCTCCCGAGCTCCGAAATGATTTCTGTAAGTTTTTTTTTTTTTTTTTTTTTTTTTTAAATGACTAACGGAGTTACTGATTATTTGACAAAACATGAAAACCAGTTAATCACAAGTCCAGTGCCTGCAGGAAGGAGTTCACCAGTGATGTCAATGTATTGTGAGACCAGTTTCCACTGGATTTAATGTAAACTCCCATTAAATGCATACTGCATGCAACGGTCTGTATCCACGCACACTGCTGCTGTTCCTACAATGTACAACCATTCACATCTTGGTGCAATCCGCTGAGGGTGGATATCGATCACTCTTTTAGTCTGAACACACAGAACCTAAAAGTGCAGGTTCAAGTATTTGCTCTTTATGCAGATTTGAATCTGCTTGCGTGGAGCAGTCGCAACGTCCTCGCTGTGGCGCTTCACAACAGCGTTTACCTGCTGGACGCCTCGCAAGGAGACGTCACGCTCCTCATGAAGTTGGAGCGCGAGGAGGACTTCATCTGCTCCCTGTCCTGGACCAAAGAGGGGACCTACCTGGCCGTCGGCACCAGTGACTGCAAAATCCAGGTGAGTGTGTGCCGATGAAAATATCACTTTTTTTTTAGTTGAAGGGAACTCATGGCAATGAATGAACTGAGTTCTAATGTTTTTTTTTTTTGTTGTTTTTTAACTTTTTATTGAAGAAAACGTATAAATATACACACAGAACAAGTACATCAGACAGGGTCATCTACAGCAAAACACAATGGCAGGGTTTGTTCAAAACAAAGGGCGCCATGAATCAGGCTGATGGATCGGGTCCAGGTGCTTTAAGGCACCCACAATGCTCCATTTAAGTCCACAGTGACACAAAATACCTTCCTCTATGCAGTCCACAAGGTCACTGGTTAAAAAATAAATAAATAGAGGGGTGAAAAAAGCATAATAAATGGAAATTATATATACATATTTATAGAGAGAGTGAGACGCTCATGAGCCGAAGCAAAAATTCCAATGTCCCAGTGCAGAAAAATAAAGTACAAAATACAAATTTCCCACACAGAATATACATCCAGTGGTAGGATTACCTCTCAATCATTTCTTCCAATATCGGTCTCCTTTTTCAGTATTGTATCTCAGGGAAAATGTTAACCTTTCCATGTTGTGAATTTCTTCAACTATTCCTATCCAGTGGGAAATTGTCAGACACTCCTTGCTCAGCCATTTCCTGGTTATTTCCTTCTTGCTACCTGCCAATAATAGTTGTTGTAATATGTATCTGTCTTGCTTATTTATTCCCCTCATCTGTTTTTTAATGGCACGTTTTTTATTCTTAGTTATGGGACGTTTTCGCCCAGAAGCGCCTGCGCACCATGGCCAGCCATACGTCGCGAGTAGGCAGCCTGAGCTGGAACGAGCACGTCCTCTCCAGGTACACTCCTTTCTGAGTCAACAGATGGACACTCTTAAAAACCCAGCAGTGTGGCGTTGGGACTTAAACGTACGTTTCCTCTCCTCCCTAGTGGCTCAAGATCGGGACACATCCACCATCACGACGTGAGGGTGGCGGACCACCACCTCGCCACGCTCACCGGTCACACGCAGGAGGTGTGCGGGCTGCAGTGGTCCCCCGACGGTCGCTACCTGGCCAGCGGCGGCAACGACAACATGGTGTACGTGTGGCCCCGCGTGCAGGAGGGCGCCGCCAGCCAGTCGGTCCGCTGCTGGAGCGAACACCAAGGCGCCGTCAAGGTGTGTAGTCTCATGCATCACTACACAGGATACGTTTACATTTAGGGCATTGAGCAGATGCTTTTTATCCAAAGCTACTCATTTTCACAAAAAAGAGGCAAATTTGCAGATATATTACAGTGCTAACAACTGGCATCTTTCCATGAATGTACATTTATTTTTCTAATGAATCAACGTGTGACAACGCCTCGTTAAGGTCCTTAGGGTGATGATGTTGATGCTGATTGTTTTTTTTATTTATGAGGACAAATTGTCATCTTATGGGTGTTTATTGATCGGGACGGTTGGGCTAAGATGCTAGCGGTAGCTTTCACTTGTTGTCATAGCAACGTCAAACAGCCGGTGTTGGCAGAACCAAGCAACTTGTTTATATCGGCGATTATATATTTATAAAGTGTCAAATTCGCAGTGGCCCTAATACGCCGTTGTAGATAAGTGCTAAGATACGACTATAAATATTCTCTTTTAAAGTGCAAATATTCGTCCGATGTTTCTCCGTGGTTGTGTGAAGCTTGAAGTTGCTGAGCCGTGTGTTTGCCCTTCTAGGCTTTGGCCTGGTGTTCGTGGCAGCCCAACATCCTGGCGTCCGGCGGCGGCACCAGTGACCGTCACATCCGCATCTGGAACGTAAACAGCGGCTCCTGCATCAGCTCCCTGGACACCCAGTCCCAGGTGTCGTCGCTGGTGTTTGCACCGAACTACAAGGAGCTGGTCTCGGCCCACGGCTACTCCCACAACAACGTGGTGATCTGGAAGTACCCGGCACTCACCAAGGTCGCCGAGCTCAACGGTATGTTGTTGGTGTATTTCAGGGGAGCCGGCTGTACGTCATGCTGCTGGTCCACACCTGTTTGACGTGTGTTTTTTCCTCCAGGCCACGAGGACCGGGTCCTCAGTCTGATCCTGAGCCCGGACTGCTCCACCGTCGCCACGGTCGCCGGCGACGAGACGATCCGTCTGTGGAAGAGCTTCGAGCTGGACCCCGTGAAGAAGGCCAAGGAGAGGCTCAGCAAACCAACCAGCGGCGTCATTCATCAGTCCATCAGATGATTTGCTTTGTCGTGATTATTTTTTGATAGTTTTTGGTTCATGTGTTTTATTTAATCAACAATAAAGATATCTACCCAGTGTTTTAGCTGTAACTGGCAACTTACTGCTGCTGTTGGCGCTGTAACGGACATCACAATCGTTTATACGTCTGCTGGTGTGGCGACGCACATGTGTTGAGTCGGGGTTTTTTTAAGCAGCAAGTGTATTTATGACCCTCACTTTGCTTTTTATTTTATAAATAGGATGCATTGTATAGTCGACTGGGTTATAAATAAATGGTTTGACTACCTAATATGCTTCCGTCTGTTAATTGGCATTAATATGCTTACTGCCTGTTAAACAGTTGGGCTTATTTAAGAACATAAATTCCAATGACGCATGCAGTGATGGCCATTTTACATAAATGTAAAGCAACTGTCAATGTCGGTGTGTCTCGGAAGCTGCAATTAAAACTTCACCTGTATGTCCATCTGAACCTAGAAACCACCTGAAACCTCCTACCTGTATCCCGCTGGGGTTGAGACTCTACTACGCCTGCGTCAGGTGGCTCACACCTGTATGTCCCCGATGCATAGTCTGTCAACGCACACGCCCTAAATACCAGCATGTCTCACTGCATTACACATTCACAAGTATGAAAGCCAGTGTGACCCACAATCCTCCTGCAGCAGCTACATGAGCAAGAGGTCAAAGTTCATACTACCTCCATGTTACGGAACTGCTCTGAACCAAAGGCAGGACATCACTGAACATTTGTAATCGGTGATGCATATATTTTCTGTATTTTGCCAACATTGAATGCTGCTAAATGGTGTTTAATTGTCCTAAAAATGACTAAAATATTCTATTTGATTCTATGAAGGTGGAAAATGTGCACGCTGGTTAAGACGCATGACTCCAGCTGATTGGCTTAAAAACAAATTGCAACATCTGCTTTACAGGAATGTAGTTTATAAACCAGTGTGAGGATGAAGAGCCACACATGCTCATCTTCTTCCCTAATCTTTAAAGCCCACCTGATGTAGAATCAATAAAAAAATATATATAATTATACACTTCTATAGGTCCAACATTTGAAAACACAAAAAGAAATTAACATTTGTGTTTTATTTCTGCTTAAGTCAGAAACAGGTTAATTGTGACACTTTTTTTGGCAAAAAAAAAATCCAATTCTTAAAAGTTAGTCCTTCATAATTAGATAATCCTTCAATGGTCATCAAACAGTAAAAACATTGGTGGCGGATCGATATATGTTTTATCCAAGTCTAATTTAATGGAAATGACTATTTGCAGTGTGCTTGGAATAATGTGTAACAATGTTTAGTCACTACCTAATTCTGTAAAAAAAAACAAAAAAAACTCCATCAATACTGTAATATACAGTATAACACTTCTTTTCCACAATTCTTTAAAAATAAAATAATGGCGGTGCGGTATGTTTCCTAAACACCATAAAGGGCTTTCCAAATAACAAAGACCTTTATCTAAAAAAAAACGTTTTATTTCAAAAGATAAATAAAAACAGAACATTGACATTTACAGTGAAAGCTTTGTTTTGCATAAACGTTGAAGCAGTTATTTATATGTCCGGGTCTTTCAGTGGAAACCGTGCGATGATGCTTCCCGAGCAGCCGTGGGCATGCCAGAAAAAAAACAACATAAAATAATAATAAAAAAAGGTCGATAGGTCAAGCTTGCGTGGGTTCAAGCCTGAGTTTTAGAATACGTGAGAAAATGAGCACCAGTTTTTCATACAGTGTTCATCACAGCTGATCGCAACAACAAACACAACGTGGTAGAGATCACCATGGTAACACATATCCCAACAAGTGTGCTTAAGAACATTTGATTTATAATCGAACATTTATGAAGTTTAAAGTAACATATTGAAATCTGGGGCCGTTCCAATATGCTACTCTATGAATGACATTATTATTATTATTTAAAGGTCGCGCTCGTCACAGGTCAGATGTCCTTCTCTTTGCCCAGGATGATTTTGCCGTTGTCATGGTGATGGTGATGATGGTGGTGGTGGTGGTTCCCGTTCTCCTGGTGCTTCCCGTTGGTCGTCACGGAGGCGGCCGAGCCGTTCCGTCTCAGCTTGTCCTCGGCGACGGGAAGACGCTGTCCCTTGATGTACGCCTGGATCCAGAAGTTGGAGAAGAGGAAGAGGAAGAAGACTGCGTACATCCAAATCAGGTGGATCCACAAGGGGATCTGGTAGTCACACTTCTCCATGAAGTAGTACTGGCTGATGTGAATGCAGACCAGCACAAACTGCGTCTGCAACAGGAAGCACAGTGGTCAGTATCCATTTATTATTAGCATTTTTTTTAAAATGGTAAATAAACAAATACACAATACATACAATTTAAAATATAACTATAATGGCAATAATTCACGAGTCATATGTCACAGTTCAAAAGGTCGCAAATCCTGCTGCAGGAGAACACGTCACCCTCACAAGAGAGGAAATTATAAGATATATTATTTATGTTATACATTTAATCCATTTCTCAAGTAAATTCATCAGATTTCTAATCCTCATAATCTCCATTTCCTATATTTCATTCACCAGATCTTTCCATTCATGATTCCTCATTATCCGTTTAATTATTGTGACTCTTATCGTTAGAAACAAGTGAGATTAATTCATGTTTAATGCTTAAAAGGATAATAAAAAAAAGAGCACATACAAGCTGGATGGCCGTCATGTGCTTCTTCCACCACAAGTACTTCTGGAAGCGAGGTCCTGCGGCGGAGAGCAGGTAGTAGAAGTACATGATGACGTGGACGGTTGCGTTCACCATGGCGTGGAAGCAGCCCATTCCTCCGGCTGCAAAGGGAAGAACAAACATTAGAACATCATAGTTCCGGCCTTCATTTCACTTCTTTGGATGCACAAATATTAAATAAGGAGCTCACCGGGCGTGTGGGTGACACCCCACCACCACGTCCAGGGCATGAAGGAGTGATGGAAGACGTGGAGGAACGTGATCTGGCTTTGTTTCTTCCTCAGCACAAAGAACACCTCGAGTACAAAAACATTGAAAGGAGGTCAGACAAAAAGCCATGAGAGAAGAAAATGAGTGTTTGGAGAGATGGAAACGTCCTTACTGTGTCGAGGAGTTCGATGTATTTTGATATATAAAACAACCAACACGCTCGAATCATCTGGGGAATGAAGAAGAGGAGAAGGGGTCAAACATCAAACTGTGGATATTTAGTTTTTTTGTATGTGTATATATATATATATATATATATATATGCAATTCCATTTTTTGTGTATTCATTGGTGTAAATATTTATTTTCTGTGGTACTTTCTGTATTGTTTGCACAAAATTTTGATTTTGAAGATATTTTTCCTGTATTAACTAGCTTTACTAGCATAGGAAGCTATGTACTATAATATATTGTACTTGTGTTACTTGGTATGTAATTCCATTTTATTTTATTTTCAAGTGTATTCTACATTAGTGTACTTATTTATTATACAAAATTTGGAAAAAAGTTTTAAAAAAAAACTGTGGAAGTGAATGTGTAGTTCTGTGCCTTCGGAAAGTCAGCATCCGTCGTCTGTACAGAATAATTTTTGCAGATTCAGGGACTTACCCTTAAAGTATCCGGGCGTGTCGAGGTGTCGATGAGGTCACATCTCCACGTGTATGTGGTTCCCCATCCGGACGCCAGGAACTAAGAATCAAAAAACACACATCAGCAGCCGTTAACTCTCTTTATTGGGATTCTAGTCAGCAAATAACTCAGTCGGGTCACGCTGTTTTATTTTTGTTTACCTCGTACACAATGAAGGCGTTGAGTAAAACCATGCAGAGGTTGTAGACAATCATGGCTGTGTTGAGACCGAGGGGCTTGCGGTTGGCCATCAGGCGAGGGCCGACGTACATGGAGAAGATGACGTAGCCCAGCAGGATGAGGGTCATCTTCACGGGGCCCTGCATCAGCAGGTAGTCTCTGATCCGGTCGTCTGGAGAGAGGACACATTTCTCAGGGTCAACACAGTAAGAAGCATGGCAAACACAAAAACACCCTTTTCCTTCAAGTCATACATTCATATTGTAACAAAAGCAGTCGTGCAAATCTGTAAACGAGACACTTACCGGTCCTCATGTCTATATAATTGTTGAATTTTAAAATGTTTGATGCGACTTCTTGCAGCATGGTGACGAGTTTGCTGTTTCTTGTCCCGAAGAGAAAATAAAACACTGAAAAAGACAAAAAGAAAGAGACAAAAAAAAGGGAGTGAGAAAGCTGGAGAGTGAAGCTGAAAGTGAGGTGGGTTTTTGGGCCTCAATGCGACTCATTCACCTGCTTCCTCCACACTGACTGAACAAACAGGAGACAGCTGCACCGGCTCATCAAACAGCCTGATTGCCCCCGGTGAACACACACTCACACACACACACACACACACACACACACACACTCGCACACACACACACACACACAGAAATCTGTAGCAGCTAAGCTACAAATCCTCACTGTTTTAGCACTAAATGAGCTTCATTTAAAGAAAAAGAAAAGAAAAGCTTCATTTTATCTTTTTTTTTTCCCATACAATAAATCTATGAATGTTTCATGAAGGATTGTGAAACATCCGAGTGCTGCCGCCAGTGTGGAAACAATGAAATACTCTCTTGCTGACTAACAGAGCAAGTCAAACAGGTGAGGCAAAGACGTTACAAGCCAAGCTAAGCCGACGCTTTCATGGAGAAACTCCACCGAGCACACTTTTATTCAAACTTTTCCTCGTCCTGACTCGGACAAAACCTCAGAGAAATGGAAAACTAAAGGCACCATAATGAATTAAAACCCACAATCAAACTTTTTTCCCTACAGAAGCAGCACAGATACAAATCTCTGAGTGAAACGGCTAAAATACCTGCTTGTAGCAAGAAGACTCACCGGCTGATCAGGAGTCAGCTGCACAGCCCAGACCAGCAGCACCCAGTCCAGAGACCAGCAGCACCCAGTCCAGGGACCAGCAGCACCCAGAGAGGGGAGACCAGGTAAACCACACTTCTTTTCCTTTGGATGAGAGCTTCCAGCCGTCCTCAAATGTCTATGACTCTCTGTTTTTTATCCAATGAGAGCTGAAGGTTTCACAGGTAAGAAAAAGGGAAAAGAAGCGAGAGAGAGAGAGAAAGGGAGAGAGAGGGGAGAAATGAGTAAAAAGCAAGAGGCCAGCTATGACAGCTATGCTTCTGGGCTCATTCAACTCAATTTAAAGCCCGGGGCACTACTACAGACCCGGCTGGTTTCAGGACCACACCCTGTTTCAGCGCTCGGCTCCGCCCCCCTATCCTCACATAGCCTGTTAGTGATTGGACGGTGTCATCAATGGTGCTAGAGGAAGGGGATGGCGTCATGGCGTTACAGCCAAACATATGTGTGAAAGGTGACACAATTATTATTATAAAAAAGAAAGTCAGACAGAACTTTAAAGCAACGTTGTTCCTCGTGCCAATCATATCGATCATATCGCTTCAAAGAAAATGTGTCGACGTGATTTGGGCTGAAGGTGAAATCAGATTTGGATTTGTGAAGCTGACGTCAGAGTCGCCCATCCCTCCGGGTTCCCGGCCAACCCTCGCTGCTATTAAGAGCTCACTTGTGCCTCTGGTTTTACCTGTTTCCCCCGAATCACCATGGAGACGATGGGCGTGATGGAGGCCGGGATGGAGGTTTGAAATGTGTGTTTCAGACTCAACTGTTGGCTGGAATGAAAAGAATCTGTGAGGGAGGGGGGGAGGGAGAGGGGGGGGGATCATCCCAGTTTACGTCTCATGTCAATGATTGGATGTGTGATCAATGTAACCTCCATACAAAGCGATGAGGTTGAATGCTAAGAGATTAAAACACATTCCTGCAGACGTTTGTCATAAAGTAGATCCTGGAAGGGGGTGGGGGGGGGGGGGGATTGCATGAATGCTTGTGTGTCAGTTTAGATTTCTGCACGCTGACATCACACTTGGCCTAAAAACCCGCCCAGTAACGACCACTTGAGATGCTAAATGGGAGAGAAACCGAGCTCATTAACATATTCAACAGGCTGGTTTCACCCTGAGGTCACACATGTGCTTGACCGTGGGCTCACCGTGAAGGGAGACGGGTGATATTTAGTTTTTTTAAAAAACACTGGACTTATCAGGCCCCGTTTACACGAAGGGAAAACGCAGATATTTCCACGCGGTTTGGCCTCTCATTTCCACGAAAACGCTGGTTATGTGTTGTCGTGTCAACTGGGAGAAACGGGGTTTTAGGTTCTCAAGCGTCACAGGAAGTCGCTCGTGTAATTTGTTGTTCATTCTGAGGATTCTGTTTGGCTTGCATGGCTTTATCCTTCTCCCTATACTACCACCCATAGGTTTGGCATCGTTATAATGGCGCTCGACGGCGATATTTGTTTCTCTAAATACCCTGCTATGTGTAACCGTGGCCTAAATAAAGGGCTGGAATACCAGAAGGAGGCAGTAATGCTGCCCTAAAACCACTAAAGAAGAAGAAGAAGAAGAAGAAGAAGTTTCACCCCGATGATCTCTGCAGGCCGGCGATGATGCAACCATTCACACAACAAGTGTTTCTGCATAGCAGACGCTGCGCTGGAGGAATTCCTGCAGAGGCAGCGAGAGTCAGCCCATGCATGAGTGGTCGCCGTGACGACGGTCAATCAAATAAAGCTTAATCACATTAAACATCTAATTGGTCTAATCCAGCGAGGAGATGGAGGAGAAACGTGTCACTGTTCCTGCACACGGACATGTTGTTGTCTGGAAACCGCACACTCAGCTGTTTTTCACCACAACACGACAACACTGTTCATGAGAGAGAGAGAGAGAGAGAACACACACACACACACACACATACACTACTGTAAAAAAGAAGGAAAAAAATCAGAATGTGCATTATTGACTGCTTAATATGTATGAGAGAGATACAAAACACACACAAACACACGATATGAGAGGTATAATACATAATATATACTGTTTATATAATTAATATAAATCAATGTTAATGTTCATAGTAATGTTTATTGTGTAATGTCCTCATATTTGGATAAATCATATATATTTTGATGCTTTGGCAACATTGTTACCGAAACTTTCATGAGAGTAAATCCCCTTTGAATTTGAACTTTCAGAGAGAGAGACAGAGAGAGAGAGAGACAGAGAGAGAGACAGAGAGAGAGAGAGAGAGAGAGAGAGACAGAGACAGAGGGGGGGGGGGGGGAGGAGCCTCTGGATGTGGAAGTGCTGCTGGAAATGAATGAACATGAAACAAACCCAAAGATTCTAAACTTACATTTGTGGAAGTGTTGCTCTCTCAGTGTTGCTTGTAAATGAAACTCTAGGTTCCATGTGGGCGGTGAGCTCATGTCATGTAGCGCTGTGCTACATGTGCTACATGTGCTACATGTGCTACATGTCTGCAACCCTGCCGTGGTTCCATCACTGCCGTGTTCCCGATCTATCGTGTAAAACAACTCCATAATGTACCCTTATATCGTTTGTATACGAGCTGCTCCAGGGTCAGCGTTGGATCCTCATCTGAAAGTTCAGGTTTGTCATTTCAAACAAGCGGAGGTGGAAAGTGAGCGGAAGGTGGGCGAGGTGTTCTTTCAGAGCCGGATCACCTAGAAACTCACCCTTCAACATGCCAACGCCGTTTCTCCTGACTGCACCGTGACTGCTGTCAGTTTAATAGTCATTTAACCTTGAACTCGCCTTAAATAAGACACTTGAAACGTACATTAATTCATTCATTCTGGACTTCCAAATGAAGCACTCGCCTATGGCAGGTTATGGATTCTATAGAGAACAATCAGTAGGTTTAAACTTCTATATTAAAGGTTGAGAAGGTGGTTGAGTAGGTGACACAGACCCGGCTGCAGAAAAAAATTTAGGGGGGTGGGCATTACATTTTTCCAACAACACTGAACTCATACTAAGGGGAGGTAGCTACAGAAGCTGGGGAGCTACCTCTCCTAGCATGAATGTTTACTCCAGTGTTACGGTTGACTTCGGTGCTGACGTTTCCAGGAGAAGTGAATATCGCTGCTTCCTGCTCGCTCCCGTTCGCGTCCTCACTTCTTGTCCACGTATTTTTTGGGGAAAAATACGGACATCCATGCCGAACACCACAGCTGAATAACTTGTTGTTAACTCAGTGACCCGCCCCCCCAACACCTGTAATTGGCCAGCTGGTTGCATTGGTTCGTTGGTTGGATTGGTTGAATTGTATGATCGACAAACCGAGATAGGAATAGTAGAGCGTTGGCCACTCTGAGGTAAAAAACAAAACCCAAATCATTTAAACAGCTTCCAGCCCAGGGCGGGCACGGCTGACTCTGTGAGCAGGCACGGCCCTCCAATGCCCGCCCATGCCGCCGGGACTGAGGTGACAGTGAATAAATTAAATGCTCTGGCATAAAAAAATCTCTAAAAACCCCATCCAATCAAAAAAGTCGGGCCGGAGAAAATGATTGGACGGCCTGCCTGCCTGTCTGTCAATGCTTACTTCCTGATTGTGAACTCTGCCGATCTCGAGCACCCGTTTGGCGTTCTGGGGGCGGGGCTTTAAACAGAGGTCTGAAGGAAGGGGGCGGGACTTGTTCGGTTCTTCGGTTCTCTGGTTCTTCCAAATGAACCGACTCTGCCTTTAACCTCGGTGAATTTATAATAATGTGTCATTATTTGCAGTATCATTGTGACTCTTCACTTGAGTTTGGAAAGGGCAAATTAAGGTTAATAATAATAATAATAATAAATAATAATAATAATAATAATAATAATTCAACATCATGTTGCTTTTTCAAGTGCTAATTACAGAAAGTGTAGCTCCACAAAACATTTCCACTGTTCACCATGCTGAATGTGAAATGTAGTCAGTGTTATAAAGGCAATGTGTTTTTAATCAGGAACGTAATTAATTACAGTATTTAATTAGAACGTTTATAGTCCAGACGAGCTGCTGGAGACCAATAAGGTCAATCTCAAGGTTATTGGAAAAAAAGTGACTGATTAAAACTGATTTAAAGTCACATTGTGTTGTAAACATCTGTATGTATTGAGAAGAAGCTGAATCTGAGTCAGACTCCGAAAGAAACAACGTCGAACCAGTAAAGTGAGTAACAGCGACACCCAGCGGCCAAATACATAACTCCCCTAATGAATAATAATAGGTGATACAAGGTTCATGCCATAAATAAGGAGTAAAAAAAAAAACTATTATAAATAATAATACATATAGTAATAATAATGCATATAATAATCATAATAAATATAATAATAAAAATGAGATTGGTACTTTGGCTGGTCTGTTTTTAACAGTTATTTAATTTGATTTTAAATAATTAAAAAAACTGCCCCCTATGGACTAAAATAAATATATTTTGATTTAATAATAATAATAATAATAATAATATATATGTAATAATAATAATAATAACAACAAAAAAAAAATAATAATCACCATCATAATAAAAGAGACAATACAATAACAAAACCATTTCAAACCGCTCCATACGTGTTACGTCATGAAGCCGGCGGAGGCTGCGTCGGTCCCGTCCGTTCAGAGGAGGACGTCTATATTTATCTGATCTGAAACGGATTAAAAGCTGCGACACTTTTGGCCCTGACAGGAACACTTAGTGAGGGAGGAGCCAGGTCACCTGTGGAGCGATGCACCTGACCCGGGAATGCCCGCTGCACTTTTACGCACAGTCGACGCATTATGATATACATATACATGCATATATGACCAGATCTGTGAATGAGAGTATAGATGATAAATGTCCTCGTTGTGAGGCTCGTCTGTAGTTCAGTGTTAAACTCCTCCTCCGGGCTTCTCCTGCCTGTGAAACCAGCGCACCGCAGCGAGCGCGCCAATGGGAAGGTGGAGCAACAGGTAGGCGTCCTGGATCCGCGTCCCCTCCTCCGGTCTCAGTCTGGGGAAACAAGTGGACCGGCGAGCACGTTATGAGCCTGGTTCGGGACTGAGCCGTCGCCTCGGTGGTCCCGTCGGTGCTTCCTGAGGTGGTTCCGTCGGTGTCTCACAGCTGTCTCCATGCGTCTTTCCGGTTGAACACCGCGGAGAGCTGCGACGCGTTTTCTTCCGACTTGATTGGAGCGATCACGTTGCCAGATCAAAAGAGAGGAGAAATCTCACAGCGTTGAAAGTAAGCGTCCAACCTTTATCATGAAATACACCTTAAACATCCTCTTTATTTAGATTACAAACAGCTGCACTGACGAGTAGGCCTTGTGCGTATTTTTTATGATTTGTATTTTCTTACATGCATATCCGTCGTAAATGTTTCCTTGTCATCTTGTGGTATCAGCTCGGTGTTGCATAAACCAAGAGATGTAGCAATATCTCGACTGTCCACTGTCCACCATGTGACTCACAACAATAACGCCTCCATCATTATTCTTATGTAAGTTTGGAGTCTGATTTAGATTCCCAGAGCCTGCAGACACACACCCTGAGAGTTTAATTTAACAAAGAGTAGTGATTCAGTCAAGATTCTAACTTTGTTGTTGTTGTTGTGTCTTCCTGTTTTCAAGATGAAGGGATTAAATTCACACCTAGAAAAAGAAATGGGTGTGTTCTCCTCTAAATAAGGCTGGTCTGTCCTTCACAGTTTGGTTAAACTTTGTTCCTCTGGGATTAAGACACTGAGATACAGCTGAGATAGAGGTCAGACACTATCACCCCCCACCCCCCCTTTGCAGGAGGACATGGAGGTCCTGCGGCGGTCCTCGGTCTTTGCTGCAGAGGTGCTGGATGTGTTTGACCGCTCGCTGTCGGAGAAGGAGCTGGTGTCCCAGTCCAAAGCCTTGTGCCGAGACTTCATCCTGTCCAGGCTGAACCAGAGCGGACTGGGATGGTCCAAGACCGAGCTCCACCTCTCTCCCTCCAACGCGGTGCTCGCCGAGGTGTCTCTGGTGCTCCTCTATCTGGGTAAGACAAGCCTGAAGGAGGGGGAAGAGTTAAACATGGGGCGATATATTATCTCTTGGATGGCGATGAAAAAGATCAACGTCTAGCTTTATATATTTACATTTATTTATCCTTTATTTATGACCTTTGGGTGAATGGTTTACCTTCTTTAAGATGTCTTTCTTTGACAAACTGGAAGGTAAAGTGATGTATGTTTGAGTGCCATTTTGCATTTTTAGCACATTATCAGGATAACTGCAATTAATTGGCCATGATAATGGTGATGCATTCAAGGCCATAGTCGGTATTTATTGTTAACCTCGTACAGCCGGGAGAGGAGAGCTCAAATAAGAAGTGTACATATGTTAAAAAGACAGAAGAGCGATGACAGGAAACGAGAGAGATGCAGCGGGCGTCTTGTCTTCACCCCGAAGATTAAGAGATAAACTATGCATGTGTGTATGATATTATTATACATTATTTCATCTGCTCTGCATGTTCTGCAGGTCTAGTGACGATGATGGCCGACTTGGCAGAGTTTCTTTCATGTTCCTAAATGCAGAAGTTCATGAGAAAACAGTGCATTTTTGACCACCATGTTGTAATATTTGGATTTTTTAAAAGTCATATCTGAAAAGTAACAGGTGGGAGTGAAAAGATGAAGCAAGAGGAGATTTAAATGATTGCTTTAAACTGCGACCTTCCTGACAGACTCTGTCTCTCTCCCTCCGTTACCAAGGCGACGAGCTGGAGTGTATACAGCCCGGCTTGTACAGGAACGTGGCACGGCAGCTCAACGTCTCTGTTGCCATGGAGAACATGGTTTCAGATGCCTTCATCGGCGTGGCAACGGAGATCTTCTCGACAGGTACGATGATGATGATGATGATGATGACGATGCAGCACGCCGAACGCTGTCCAAACTAAGCACAGGAAGTGATTCACACTTCCACAGCGCCTCACACTACTGACGAAGGCCGTGATTAAACAGGTTCGACTCTGCAGTTTCCGCCACAGAGAGCGAGAGCGAGTGGGCGTGAATGATAAGTAGGTGGAGCGATGCTTCATCTAAAGAAAAACCACAAAAATGAACAATTTAATAACCAAGTGGAGAGGGTTAGCGAACACGTCCTACCTCTGAGAGCCTGTGGTCTCATGTTGGAGTCACATTGTGCTGCTTGAATGGTGACTCGTTACATAAGAGGATACATATAATAATTATAATAATAATAAGCATCGCACAGTTTCAGTCTGAGGTCTCAAGGGAGAAGGAGAGAGGACTTTTTGTCATTCTTGACTTGTGACTTGTTTGTGCTGGCACTTGGACTTCTTTTACGTTGCCATGACAACAGGTCTGCTTTGTACACCATACAAACCAGTATCCAAATAAACACCGGGACATAATGTCCTCAGAATGAGCCTTTGGGATAGATAAGGTAGCCCCGCTGGAGTGTGACGGGCAGCTTAAAAAAACAAAAAAAATAAAACATGAGAAGACTCTTTCATGTTTCCAGGAAAGACAAAAATAAAAAAATAGACTTTCATGCCTGTGTTCCCGACTAAACTTGCTTGTTTGGACGTCACAAGTGTGTATTTTTGGAAACGGCGTGGGATTCCTCCTGAAGAATAACAAACTGGTGAACCCGGGCCGCCCCTGCCTTCTGGGACGGCGTGAAGCTCCGATATATAAATAGAAGAATGCCTGTCCTGGAATTTGTTTTATAACGGCCCGTTTAGTTTTACGTCAGTCGCCGTTATGCCTAAAAAGCTCATGTCTTCATGTTTTTTTAGAAGTGCTTTAGAAGCCATCTGTACTTGTCTCTCCTCCATCTATCTTCTTGCCTCCCACTTCTGTTCTTCCGCTTTTTTTTTTTACATTTGTTTTTTTTTTTTTTATCCCTGAGCGTCTCGTCTCTATTCTCGGCCTGTTCTCAGGACGGGAGTGAGATGTGACATGCTCTGACAGCTTCCACAGACAGTTATCTCATGGAAGCTTACCCAGAGCTTTTATAGCACACAGTCAGACGCTGCAGGTCGGCCGTGACAAGCTGGCCTTAAGGAGGCTAATGCCATTACAGCCCCCCCCTGCCCTGGAAACTCAACCTAGAAATGGCTGCATGCCAGTAATTGTCAGACTGGATAGTTTTTTTTGTTATAGCTTCTTCGTGGTGAATGCAAAAAAAAAGAGAAAAAGAAACCTGTTGACTCAGTAGAAACAACGTCACTGTTCAACCACTTCCAGGAAAAAGCGCTTCAATTGATAACTTGTCTGCAAGACGTCTTATCAGCTGCATTAATGCAAATGCACTGCTTTGTTGACTTAAACCTGGTATTTAGAGTTTATTTCAGTGCAAGGTCCACCGACTGCCTCCACGTAACGGAGAAACTGTGGAGAGAGAACGGGAAAGGGAGCGTTTATATTTATTGATTAGTGTCGGGTAATTCTGCCGATGTAGAGGATCGAAGCAGAAGTTTTCATTTCTAAAGTACTACAAAAAAAGATGTCCCCTGTGCAAAGTTATCAGGCTTTTCTGCTTAGTTAGCAGTCACAGCCTTATGTAAGCTGATGGGGCTCTACTAATGAAATAAGTGCTGCCTTTTGGCTGAATAGTTGCACTAGTATCTGAGGGAAAGCCCTCAAGTGTTTGGTGTCCATGGGTAACTTTGTGTCCTCATCTTCTCCACCCTCACATGGGATGCCTCAGGGGTCAGTCCTCGGTCCTCTTCTATTCTCTTTGCTTGCTCTTTGCCTGATGATCACTCATTTTTTGGCGTATGATAGCTATGCGGACGATACTGGGCTATATGTTTCAGTAAAACCAGATACCTAATCTGACCTCTGCCTGGTTGTTAGCCGTGTAACGAGGCATGATGAATAAACATTTTCAAACCGGTCTGATACGAAGCCAAAGACCGGACCAAACCGGTTAAAACGTCGAGGTAAACAAACAAAAGGTACTTCGGCTTGCTCGACAGCTAGCCGACTCGGATATGATCTGTAAATAATCACAATATTATTTGGGTTTTACTTGTTGTTTTAGTTGTTCCAGTCATTATTGCTGCTTATTACTAATGAAAGACGTTGGATTTATTTGTTTGGTTTGCATTAATCCAACCCTGCCTAGCCCTGTACACCGAACTGGTGAGACCGGAAATCGGCCCAACCCTAACGATGAACATCTGTGCTTGTGTTGTTGCTGCCGTAGGTGTGACGTGGGGGAAGGTGGTCTCCATGTATGCGGTGGCCGGCGCCCTAGCGGTGGATTGTGTCCGGCAGGGTCATCCAACCACCGTCCACATCCTGGTGGACAGTTTGGGCCAGTTCGTCCGCAAGTTTCTGGTTCCCTGGCTGAAGAGACGGGGCGGATGGGTGAGTTCCTTTCTCATTTACAGCAACGAAACGATGTTTGTTGTTGTTCTGCTGCAGGATTGGTGTTAGTGTTGAGAGCAAGAGGGGGGAGAGAGGCCTACGTTGTTTTTGCTGAAGTTTGATGAACAGTTATGTTATCTTGTTTATGGACCAGAGCTCGGTTTGCTTTCTGATAAGAGCTTTGATTGGGGAGTTTAATATGGAGCTCGCTCAGAAAGTCCTCTTCTGAACAACTGCTGCTTCCTGTTCTGATGCAAATATTTGCCGTGGAGGAATTTGTTTTTGTAGCTCTCTCTTGTTTAAAAAGAGAAGCACAAATATATTTTTGAATATATATATATATATATATATATATATATATATAAATGCCAGTCAGACATACTAGGAATGTGTTTGTTTCCTCAAAGCAATGTCAGAAAACCTCAGTGAGTTGAAAAAAAAATGGAAAATTTGATTATCCTACTCATTTTTAAGTACATTTACTACCAAATACCTGAATAAACGAATCACATCCCCCTCAGATGCAGCTGTACTTCATGTTTACTAAAACCACATGTTAGACACATTTAATCTGCTCACGTCTTGTTTTTATCACTTGAGGGCTGAATTTCTGCAGCTGTTTCCTCGAATTATGATGTACTTGCCTAAAAACATATATTAAAGATAATCCTTGATGTTTCATTGTCGTCATTAATATCTTAAATCTTCACTGCTCGTTATCAGGCGGAGATCACGAAGTGTGTGGTGAAGAAGGACGTGACGGCGGAGCATCACTGGCTGTCGTCGGTCATCGAGTCCCTGAAGTACTTCCTCACGACGATGTACGTCTACATCATGAAGGAGCCCTGAACACACACTCCGACATCCAGAACCTCAGACTTGTCAATACTAATATGAATGATCCATGGAGTCAAGATGGCCGCCGTGCCTGCCAGCGCTGATTGGCCCCGTCAACCAAAATGTTCTCGCCGCCTCCGTGTCTGAAACGTGATCGCCTTCATCCAAAGAGCGGTCGCTGGGACGTTTTACATGTCGGTGGTCGCTCCGCCGTTTCTTCTACGTGCTGCTTCCTCCGCCCGCAGTAACCCGGCTTCTCCGGTGTGTGTGTGTGTGTGTGTGATGGTGTGTGTGTGTGTGATGGTGTTCAGGCCTCGTTTGCACTCCCTGAGATAAATCCGTTTGACGCTTTTTCAGTTTTTTTTGGTTGCAAAGACAATAAGAGGCTCAGCTGTCTGGGTCTGGTGGTCGGACTTCCATCACATGATGGTGCGTCGGTGTTTTACGTCTCCACGGAAGAAAGCACGAGCAGTGTCTACCCGAATGTGACGTCACTTTTCCTGCTGCAACTTCTTTTGAACAGCCATTAGAAAAAAAAAAAGGTCTGAGCTGCATTCACATTATTTTTTGGTGAAATTGATTTTTTTTTTTTAATCTGTACATTTTTTTTTTTATGTGTTTATTTTTCTATTTTCATTATGCGTTCATGAACTGAAGCTTGTCTGGATGGTTGTCTGGTGTGTTTGATGGTAGTCACTTCACAGTAATTTATTAATGTGCGTCTGAATGTTTTTTTTTTTTTTTAATCCATAATAAACTCAAAATCATCACATGTACTTTTAATGATGATTCATCCCACTTTCACCTCATAGTCACATGATGATGTCACATTTATATGCATCAATAACTAGTGAATTTTATTAAGGAACACTCAAAACATGAAATCCATAAGGATGAACCCAGAAACATTAAGTGTATTAAATAGTGCAATGGAAGTAGAAGACGCTGTACTTGGCATTAATCCTTCAGTGCTTTTTAAAGCTCCAAGAATACGTATCTGGACAATAAATATTAAGGCAAGCAAGCATTCCCATTCAGTACTTTTCATAAAGCAAAGGTTCCCTGTGGACTTTAAGACTTCCAATCGTGGTGATAAAACAGCTCGTAAACATGGATTGGCGAGTAAAGAGAATGTAAACAGAACTTTCGTTTGTTTACAAGAAAACTCCCTTTTTACATTTTTTTAATCTGTCTCCCTGCAGGGCCTAAAATGAGTGTATGTGATGTGTTAATATATGTCATAACTCAAACTGTTTCTATACGATAATCTTATTGAGGAAGAACATTTATCTGCTGGCCCGACGGGTCACGATAGCCGCCGGTAGGTGGTGTGCAAGTGCTGCATCAGTGGCTGGTTGTCTGTCGCCATGGAAACCGTCTGCTCCAGCTTCCCATCGGGTCGGAGCTGAAACACTCTAGAAATCTGAGAGATGGAAAAGGGCAGGTGAGGTCATTGACACTAAAATAAAAAAGAAAAAAAATAGATTTGTATTTGTTTTGAAACCAGTTGATGTTTTGTGGCGTTCAGGTTTTTAACCTTCTGTACGTGCGGCTCTCTGGCGAAAGAGACTCTGGCCAGGGTCTGACTCTGCAGGCTCAGCTGCTGCGCCGTCAGCTCGCCCTCCTCAATCTCCACCAGACCTGCACACCAAACACACAGTGGACTCAAAACGTGTTCCAAATGGTTTAAAAAAAACTAAATAAATATATAATATAATAATATAATAATATAAATCTTTTGAGAACGATTTACAACCTCAAATGCAAAATGAAAGACAGCAACAAGTAAAACAAAACACAAAGAGTTGTGCCACTGCCAGTAATTCAAGTTTCACAATTAGCAGCGTGTTCTGGCGAACCAGAACATGTGCAGCTGCAGTGAAAGTAAACTACCTGAGTTCTGTGCGATCATGAACGCCACCCTGTTGGCCCCCGGCTGCATTCGGATGAAGCCACACTCCCTGTGCAGAGGCTTCTTGGTCTCTGCGTGGAAGGCGTTGAACCTGTCAAACACAACAACAGCAAGGAATCAGCTGGAGACCACCGACGTGAAAAGATTTGACCAGCCTGGTGTTAATCTGTTTAAAAGGCTGCTCGCTCACAGAATAACCTACATGAAGTTGATGACCGGTTGTCCCACATGGCTAAAGTTCAGTGTCTCTATGAAGCGGAAAGGTTTTATGGAAGCGAAACAGCCCTCTCCAGGTTCATCCGACTCCCAGGTACCCAGCAGCCAGTCCAGAGGGAGGAGGGCTGGGTTCAACTCCACTGTTGGTAAAACACACAAAGACGTTTTATTTTTCTCATAAAATCTGCTCTCTATATAATTATTATTATTAATGCTTTTGTTTGTGTTTATTTTATTAAATTTATATATTGAATTGTATTTCTATTTTCCTGTAAATGCACTGATCTACACTCCAATCCAGTAGGTGGCGGTAATGCGCCTCAAAGCTGCTTTGCCAACCAGCCATAAAAATCCAAAGAAGGTTGCTGCTCATCCACCAGCAGGTGGCAGTAGCGTCACGGCGCACGTCAGCAGGAAGCCCCGAAGAAGATGACGCGTCAGCACGTAGACAGAGGAAGGTGACTGGTTTACATCGTACTCTCACCGGAATATTGAAACTTTGCCAACAAAACGCAGTTATCACAGCGACATCTGAGTATCGATTAGCTGATTAGAAACATTACCACCATTCAAAAGCCGCAGCATTGCCGCTCAATCTCCGGCGGCAGCCATTTGTTTACCTTCACGGAGGCTAACGTTAGCTAACTTCCAAGCTAACTTCACACCGCAGGCCGTTTTAACGTGTAATTAGCTACATTATTCATATATAAATATTCATCACTGACATGTGCAAGATCACTTTGCCTCTTCGAAGCTCTTCCTCAAGATGTTTGCGATCACATTTTTGACTGACGAGCCGGTTTTAACCTTTTTATTAGCCAAGTTTGACTTTCCGGAATCAACATTACATTACATTATATTAACAAAGTAATTTAGGCTTCAGGACACATTCTATTAGTTTGTACTTAAATCAAATTATTTAGCTACAAGCTTGTACATACTTTAAATGTAGCGTTATAAATATAAAGTCCCTGCGACGTCGTATCTCACCTAGTTGACACCGATTTAATATAAATATATATTAAATGTAAAACGTAATCGCTGTCCTACCTGTGTTGTTGACGGGGCACGTCATTTATGCACCGAACCGCAGTCGAGCAATTAGAAATGCATCAAAATCCGACTGAAGTACAACATTAATCTACGAGAGGTTGTGACGTAGTTTTATATACGAACGTCGCAGTAGGGAATCCTGGGAAATGTAGTTCAGACGGCCAAATCCCCTTTTCCAACTCTTTATCACACATCGAGGCAGGAGGAGTGTTTTGATAAATTAAAGCAAACTTTATTGACATTATTTTCAGCGCACTCAGCATGGACCATACCACAACACCTCCTTTATTTAAAAACGAGCCTTGTACAAGTTTTTTTTTTGTTTTTTTGAATAAAATCTCTGAAATCAAAAGCACAAAAATATTCCTAAACATTATGCACTGATCCAGGTGTCCATCACATGGACTGTTTACTCTTTATTATGCCCTTTAATGAATGACTACATACTGAGTGAGTGAGTGGCCCGGGAATCTGCTCTATCCTAAGCCTTGCTTTTTTTGCAGTTCTTAAGAGCGTCTGCCAGGGCGTGCAGCGCCATGTCAGCATTCGTCTTCTCGCAGTTGTAGCCCATCAACCCGATCCTCATCACCTAATGAAGAGAGAGAGAGAGAGAGAGAGAGAGAGAGAGAGAGAGAGAGAGAGAGAGAGAGAGAGAGAGAGAGAGGTGGAAAGTACAGTGCAATCAGAGCCGGCCGTGACTCAGCAGCATGACTCGGAAAGCTATAAAAACACCTGATTAAATTTGGTTTTGCTTTGACCGTTTGAATCAGGTGTCTGCTTTGATTAGTTCATTGAATGAAAGATTTTAATTGTTATATATGGGTATAATTTGTTATGGAAACAAATTATTTCACTTTGTTTCCCCCCCCCCCCCGTTAAGTGTTTATTTTAGGGGGAATAAATATAATTTAAAATATAGCCTTCTGCTGCAAAGATCCTGAGACTGATGATCACGTCTTGAATAGCTACAATATATCATAACGATGACCACAATGTTAAAGACAGAAATGTGTTCACTGTTCAGGTTTGTGGGTTTGTGGTGGGGGGGAGGCAACCCACCATGCCGATGGAAGGGCCCAGGCCTCCTGTCATCTCCATTTGGTGGTGTCTCATGATGTAGGCCAGCATCTCCCTCCAGTTGTAGCCGTCTGGGATGGCGATGGTGGTGACGGAGGGAAGCCTCAAGTCCTGCAGGACGTGTCACAACGCTACAGGTCACCACAGGTCACACGGTGATGTCATACATGATAACTCTCCGGACTGTAAGACTGTGTTGGTAATCATTTGTATTCTTTGTTGCATTAAACACCCAGCATGCTGATGTGCTTTACGTCCACCTTACCCGATCAGCGATGAAGATCTTGAGGCCCAAGTCTTCAAGTCCTCGGTACAGGTAGGCTGCAACCTCCTTGTGTTTCCTCCAGGACTCCTCCAGCCCCTAGAGGGCGACAAAGATAGGAGTTATGTTAGAAGAGAGCCAACGCTGCCAGGCAAAAACTACATATGAGAGGTAAACTCAGACAGCTATCTCCATTAACGACGCGCCTTCCTTCTCACATGAGATGTACTGATGTTTTGAATATCGAAGTTGTCATATTTGTAGATTTATATTGGCCTATCTTAAAAAATATGTGACAATGCATTAATACATTAATGTTCATTTACATGTAAATACATGAGATTTGACTCATTTCCATCTCTGGTCCCAGGTATTCCTGCCAATAAAAGAGATTTTTCATAAATAAACAAAGTATATGTAATACCCAGAGCCTGCTTGGCCCCCAGGGCGACCTTCTGTGTGTGTATTATAGATGCTCGAGGCGTAGCGGAAATAATGATGCTTTACCTTCTCAGCCAGAATAGCTAGACTCTCTCTCAGGGCAAAGAATCCAGACACCGGACCAGTGTGGTGGTATCTAAATAAACCAGAGCACACAGAATTAAGTATCCAGGACAAACTCGACACTTAAATGATATGTTATTTTAAAAAAAGCATTCTGAATTAAAGTGTATATAGTATCAGTTGGCTGTATTGGACTTACGCTCGGGCTGGTTGGCCATCACACCCCCAGTAGTTGGACAGATGTGTCATATCAAAGAGGTAGGATACTGGCTTTGTTTTCCTGTTAAACATCTTGTGGCTGTGGGGAGTTCAAGAGAGACAAAGAGATGGTTGCTTGGTCTGATGTCTTATGCAGTCGTGACAAATGAGCTCTTTCTATATGGAGAAAAAGTCACCATGCTCTGTCATTAAAGGAGATGGGTGCCGTGCCAGGAGGTGCGTTCAGAGCCTTCTGAGAACCGCTGTACAGGATGTCAATATCTGGTAGCACAAACAGGCAGGTTAGGTCAAGGTCAAGGTCAAGGTCGGGGGGGGGGGGGGACTTTAATCTGTCGTTCATCACCGTCTTACTTTGCTTATCCATGAAAATCGGCGCCGCACCAAGAGACGCCACAGTGTCCACCAGGAAGAGGCAGTTATGTCTGCGGGGGAGATGACATCATATCACATGATATTCAACATTTAAAAATATATAGATTCTTATCTTCTAAGATTCTAAATCGATTCATGACTTCTACAAACTTTGCTCTTTGATTAGCATTTGTGTAATTTTAATTTTAATATTGTAATCAATTCCCCTTTTTTAAAAAATGTTATCATCTTATGCTCTCATGCCATAATTTGACACACCACCTTTATTAGCTCACAGAGTAGAAACCGGAAGCATGTACCGATTAAAAAAAAAAAAAACGATTTTGAAACCGGAATCGAGAATCGAATCGTGACCTCAAGAATCTGAATGGTGAGAGATCCAGAGATTCCCATCACTAATATGTCGTAGGTACATGAAAACAGATACACTTGGAGGCTCACTTTCTGCAGATGTCTCCAATGCCGTCCATCGGGTGGCAGAGGCCGGCGGAGGACTCTCCATGTGTGAGGAAAAACAGGACAGGCTTGTGTTTTGCTACGGCCTGCAGAAAGAGGTAAAAAAGAAAATGAAATGAAACATGTTTAATGTTTTTCAGCCAGTTTCTGCGGCTGACAGAATGTTTAGTTACTTACACGCTGCCTACCTCTTCAATTTCCTTATTGCTGAAATATCCTCCAGGTGATTTCACCATCCTATGTACATTTGCACCTATAGAAATAAATATAAATAATGTATATTCTCTGAAGAACCAAATGGATTTTTGCGTAAAAAAACGGTGCGTAAAGACGTACCCATCCTCTCTGCTATTTCGGCCACGCGCTCTCCCCAGATGCCGTTGATGCCGATGAGGACGCTCTCTCCGGGCTCCACCGTGTTGAACACCGCGCACTCCATGGCCGCGTGCCCGGAGCCGCTCATCGATATAGTCATGTTGTTCTCTGTCTGGAAGATGTACCGGATCCCTTGCTGGATGTCGTTCATGATCTGAGAAACACAATCAAATGCGTCAAACCACTTAATTTGTCCGGTCTACGGTCACCGATTACTGCCATGATTTCAGGACGTGAGAACAACCTTATCCATGCGCAATTACGCACAAATTACGCGTGCTTGATACCATGCAAATATGGATTTGGTCTGTTTATAATTAAATCGGAAAACAATTAAAACGTAATTGCTAACATTAGTAAATGTTTTTCATCGTTGAATATACCAATAAACTGTTAAAAGCAGCCTAATGATAATTCTGTATACGTTTAACTAGACTGACTTCATGTATTGCGCACGTGGGAGAAGTTTGCCTTGATGACTTTAATCCTTTAATCCAAACCAACTTTCCCTACATTTAAACAAGCCTGTCTGTTGCCTAAACCTGAAACTGCACAAAACGCACACGCCAAATAGATTCCTTCTAAAACTCAGGATTTGAGTTTAAAAAAGGAAGCTGGTAGAATGAAATCTGTAATAGAACTCTTCCAATCATAGCGTTTTACCTCATACATTTCTGGATGCAGGTGACCGATTATCGGCCTGCCCTGCGCGGCTAACACACGCGGAGGGACGTTGGAGGGTCCGGGTCCGAACAGGTACCGCAGTGGCGCTTCCAGCGGCCTGAGCATGCACGCCGGCGGGGGGATGCTGACGGACGACATGGGGCGGTCCAGTCGCTGCAGGAGTGGCGCGCTCCTGGCGGCCAGCGGAGCGTCGAGGGCGCCCGCTGCTGCTGCTGCCTGCTGGGCGAGCAGCGCGCTCCGGCTGAACAAAGCCCGCTGCATCACGGGTGTGTGTGGGTATATGTGTGTGTGTGTGTCCTGGTTCCTGGGCTCACCACAGAAAGACTGAACCTGACTGCGAGCTTCAGATGAATATTTAAAACAAACAGGTCTTTGACCTGGGGCGGTGTGCATCACACCAACCCTCCTCTGACCTCAGAGCTGGCAATAAATCACACAATGATAATTTAAGTAGAGTGAAAGGTGTGTATTGTACTGTACATGTGTGTTAAACTAATGCATTTATAACACACACATTGATCATTCCAATTTATAAAACACTCAAATAACTCGAGAAAGTGCTTATTAAGGCCCTTTTTTCTGTTTTGGAAGAGTTGCAGAAATTCGATTCAAATCATGGTGAATTATTTAATAAAATTACATGAATTAAAATGTCCACAATTCAGAGATGTTTCTCAGCCAGTGTTTGAATTAACAACAAAAAAGACCTGTTGGTGCTTCTGTTACAGTTTTGGATCCACGGGAAGTGTTTTTGTGTCACAGTCACGGTCGAGGGTCACATCAGACTTGACTCTTGAACACTTGTGGAAAGGTGAGGATACCTGGCAGCTTAGAACCGGTTCAGGTTAGTTTGCAGGTGGCTTGTTGATTCTGTGCTCACTCCCAGCAGAACTTACCTCGGTAAAGAGGAGTCTCCTCTCAGGGAGCCAATCTGCTCTCTGAGAGGAGGAAGAGGGGCAGGCCCACACACACACACCCCCCCCACACACACACACACACACACACTCACACACACATACATATCATTGTTCTGTTGTCTTTTCTAGTTTGATTATTCAAATGTTCCAATTTTATTATTTGAATTTTCACTCAAAGGTTTTATCTACAGGTAGAATATAAAGAAAATACATTTCTAGGAATACAGATTGTGTCTCGACATCAGCGTGAATATCACATTAGATCTGTTTCAAGTACAGAACAATAAAACATGCATATCTGTTGCATATCTGTGTGTCGGAGCTGTGATGTTATTGTTGTATTATTAACCAAACAGCAGCAAGGCGGAAGCACTTTATATCTTCAATATTAACAAAAATACAGAACATTTTTTCATATATTTTCTCCGTTTTATGGTCAAACTGACACCAGGCAACACGTTTTAGTAAATATTCAGCCAGTTGTTGAATGTAGGAAAAGTTATCAAGTGTGAGCTTGATATGATGTTTTTCAGGGGTGTTAAAGATTGAAAGGGGTCAAGAACTCCAAGCTGTTCAGGTCAAACATTTACATTGACAAAGATATCATGATTGAGCTTTTCTTTTTAAACCTTTATTTCTATGAATATCCTAATAATCTGACTGGGGAAACAAAAGCCACTTTTTTTGCACCATATGATTGAAGAGATTGTGTTTATTCTTCGCCTTTAGTTTTGTAACTGTAGAATAATTTATCTGTATCTGCCCCCTCTCTGAGTCCGGCCGGGTAAATAATTACACCGGTGGTAAATAAGCTGGACTCGCTGTTATCCTCGTGGTCTTTGCACTGGACTGAACGCTCTGAATCTACCCAAACGGAGCAGGAGGAGGAAGAGGGGAGGGACGGGGCAGACAGACAGGTAGTCAGACAGACAGGCAAGCAGGTAGACAGACAGGTAGGCAGGCAAGCAGGCAGACAGAAGGAGAGAGGCATGTATTGTACACGTTCTTCCACAGGGGGCGTCATACAACTGTCTAAAAATAATAAATAGTGTGTGTGTGTGTGTGTGTGTGTGTGTGTGTGTGTGTGTGTGTGTGTGTGTGTGTGTGTGTGTGTGTGTGTGTGTGTGGTAAATAATCCATATTTAACAGCGGTCCCCCCCAAAATAAAAACATTTTACATCTATTTCTATTCAGACACATTTCTGTCTCTCAGGGTTATTATTATTGTCTTGGTCCATCTCTGCCCCACACGGCCGCCTGCTGTAGTTGATGATGATGATGATGCTGCTGATGATGCTGATGCTGATGTCATCACCGCCTCTCAGCATCCACAAGCAGCAAGCACCGCCATTTCCCACCCTTTACTTCCTACTACACCGAGCTGACTGACTGACTGGCGGACAGATGGGCGCTGGAGCGTCCCGCACCCATCCTGCTGTTTATCCACCCGTCCCTCGCTCCTCCTCCTCCTCCCCCCCACGTCTCTCGCTGTCTATCTGACGCGCCGCAGCGCTGCTGAAGCTGAGGCGGACTCCCCTCCTCTCCCTCCCCGGCGGATTCTCCATGTATGGGTGCGCCGAGCAAAGGGATGCTGTAGGCTGACCACAAGACGGAGAACCAAAAACGTATCGGGAGACTCTCGAAGGAGGCACCGGAGGAGGGAGAGCCGGCCTCTGGCTTTGAATGGGCACAAGCTTCACCCTGTCCGCGGTCGTCGAGTAGCCGAGGTAAGACGCAGCTCCTCTGGGTTTGTTGTTTTTCCATAGCGTCGGCGCGGATGCGTGTCGGGCCTTTTTTTTTTTTTCTCGGCTTCACACGGGGAAGAAGGTCGCTGCGTCAGGCTGTCTGACTCCACCACCGCCCGCAGAAAAACATGCATGATCTCACACACAGCGTGTCATGGAAGCGGCTCGGAGGAGCAGGACGCGGGTCTGACGCAGCGCTGGATGATGATGGGGTTTTTTGGGGGGTTGTTTGTGTCGTTTGTGTTTACGCGGCCTGTTGGTTGAGGCGCGGCAGGCGGAGCGGGATGGAGGAGGCGATATTTAATATATATATATATATATATATACGATGATGATATATATATATATATATACCGAGAATGTGTGTCAGACTTGTAGAGCTGCGAACTCAAGAAGGTGACGCATACATGATGATGCTGAGGAGGAGCTGTGTTTTCATCGATTGAGGAGATGGATGTTCCCTGAAACAGCCTTAAAATAACACCCTAAAGCGTTAAAGCCGTCATTATGGTTGAGAAAACATCAATAATAACATGTAAATAACTGTAAATACGCTGTTAAAAGGCTCCAGCTGATGTGTTGACGTCCAGGAACGTGTGTTGTTGTCTACAGTTTCATCACAAGGCCTTCAGCCTCACAGATGAGGCCAAAGGGGGATGATGATGATGATGATGATGATGATGATGATGATGAAAGCATAAGCAGCCATTTTACTATAGAATATCAGGGGTGGTGATGATCCTCATGCCCAAAATAAGTCAGCCGTTCAGAGCTTTGTGCCTCAAACTGACCTGAAAATGGAGAATGTGGACTTCTCCCTCTCCTCAGTGTTTCATCACCATCATAACAGAAACACAGAGGATTCAACGTGTCGTTTTTAATGTTATTTTAATTCTGAAAGGTGTAATGAAACATGAAAAAGGCCCCCAAACCTGGTTTTTACCATCCCTGTCTTCCTACCTGTGCAGGTGCCGAGGTGTGAGCCCGAGTCGCCACACAGATCTTCTCCTGCTCGCTTGCCCCTCCACCCCTCCACCCCCCGCCCTCCTGCACCATGGCGGCGGCTTCAGTGAAGGTGGCGGTGAGGGTCCGACCCTTCAACTCCAGAGAGATCGGGAAGGAGAGCAAGTGCATCATCCAGATGACGGGAAACACCACAAGTGAGAATAAACTTTGGAGTTCAAAGTTGCTGAGAGATGCAATATGTAATGGGATATTTATACATAAAATCCAGATCCTTAAATAAATCATGATGTTTGTTTATTGATCCTATATTTTGGTTGAAGCCACCATTGAATTTGAATGTTACTTATTGTTACTTTGCTTTGAAATGTCAGAAAATAGACACTCCAAGACACACGATGATGATCATCTCGCTTCACATGAAAGAAGCAAACATTCAGCCTGGTTTTGTTTGGAGGAAAAACAACTGAATGATTTATTGATTATCCAAATAGCTGCTCAATTCTCTGTGAATCAACATAAACGTTAAACCTCCGGTAAACAAACACTGACCGGCTTCTCACTGAAGGAGGACATTTTTACAAAATATCTGCATATTCAGAGATGATGGGTTTCTTTCAGTGAGGGAGAAGGGTTTATGTAAACGTAAGGATCTCTATTCACATTTGAACACATTTGTAAATCTATATTAGACATAAATAAGAGTATTATTCCATTATTTTATGTTTAGAAAGAAAGAAAACATTTCCTTTTCTTCCTGCAAGCAAAAAGGTCATAAAAGTTTGAAAGATACTAAAATAAATCTATGCATTGTTGGAAAAGAAAACATGCATTTGGATGAATGCATCAACAAATATGATGCATAATAATAACATGTAATCTTTAAAATGGTATATATTATAGTCACGTTTTTCTTTGATACCGTCTTAGTCTTAACTCTGAAGGATTATAAATTGACCTAAATGACGGTCACAGGGGACAGCCTGCTTCCTTCAGGTGTCAAATGGAGCTCTAACGTTATTGACATATTCTGGAGAAGCCCTTAGTCTGTAATTCTCCTGTTCTGACCAGAATCACAGCGTCGTCGTGTAAATAAGAGAGACGAGCTCACAGCAGGCGGGAGGTCACGCGGGAGGTCACGCAGAAACCCAGAAATGCAGCGTTCGCCTCAGTTATTTGTCTGCTAGGCAGCTTCGCCCGGCGCCGACGGGAGAGTGGGCAGGGAGACAGGCAGGGAGACAGGCAGGGACACGAGCAGGGAGACAGGCAGGGAGACGAGCAGGGACATGAGCAGGGAGACAGGCAGGGACACGAGCAGGGAGACAGGCAGGGAGACAGGCAGAGACACGAGCAGGGAGACAGGCAGGGACACGAGCAGGGAGACAGGCAGGGATATGAGCAGGGAGACAGGCAGGGACACGAGCAGGGAGACAGGCAGGGACACAAGCAGGGAGACAGGCAGGGACACGAGCAGGGAGACAAGCAAGGACACGAGCAGGGAGACAGGCAGGGACACGAGCAGGGACACAAGCAGGGAGACAGGCAGGGAAACGAGCAGGGACAGGAGCAGGGAGACAAGCAGGGACACGAGCAGGGAGACAGGCAGGGAAACGAGCAGGGAGACAGGCAGGGACACAAGCAGGGAGACAGGCAGGGACACGAGCAGGGAGACAGGCAGGGAAACGAGCAGGGAGACAGGCAGGGACACGAGCAGGGAGACAGGCAGGGACACGAGCAGGGAGACTGGCAGGGAGATGAGCAGGGAGACGAGCAGGGAGACAGGCAGGGAGACAAGGAAACAAACAAAAGCTCCAGTCAGGCCTGAAGCGCTCAAGTGTGTGTGTGTGTGTGTGTGTGTGATGCAGCGACCGTCGCAGCTCTCGTCTCTCGCCAGGCGACCAAAAAGACCTCGTTGTTCTGGTTGACGTGGGATCAGCTGGTGTGTGTGTGTGTGTGTGTGTGTATATGTAAGC